>JAVDPK010001829.1:46611-60207 GCA_034780415.1 Cichlasoma orientale | reverse complement strand
CGCATCAAAGCCAGCCTGTGTTCGCCCCCCCCCCCCCCTCGGATGGGAGATGCTGCTGCAGAATGGATGTTGGTACATTCGAGCTTTCAGACACACCAAACACAGGAAGCTCAACTCACGCCAGTCCTTGTGCAACGTTCAAGTTCTCATCATCAAACGTGGCGGCTGAGGACACGCGGTCATTATGCCAACCGGTTTGAACTCTATCAGCTGATTCACTGATTACTCACATTGATGACGCGCCCATCTATTAATAGAAAACACTCCTATTCTCAAAAGATGTTGGTCACAGCTGACCATAAAACACCTACACTTTTCTGCATTCACTGCATTTGCATATTTTTCAGTTTTATAGGAATACGCTTCATAGGAACTTCCTTCTTCGCTAGAAGAGCAACCCAGACTGCTGTCAGTGCATCGGATGGCATTAATAAACAAGGAACTGTTATCATCTAAAGTGTAAACACACATGGATTCAAACAGAGCTCGTGTTGTTGCACTGTTGTGTGCTCGTTAGCAGCTTTGAGGTGTGGTGTCGGCGCACGCGGTCAAAGACAGAGAGCTGCAGCTGAATGCTGAACGTGCCCGTTAGGCTGAGGTTACACAATCCATTTTTTCCTCTTCAGTGAACAGAGCGGACAAATTTCGGCGATAGCGGTGTCACTTCATACAAAGAAATTAAGTATTAATTATGATATGAAAGAATGAATTATGCCGTGTTGCACCTTTTGAATTCAGGTGGACCAGCTCTTTATCCTTTTAAGGATATTTGAGTGTGTGTGTGAGTTTGCTCATCCAGTCTATGTGTGTTTAGTGGGTTATATGTTAGGTTATGGTTATACGTTAACTGAGCAGAATTCAGCTGTTTTTAGTTGAAGAGGCCACAGTTTTAAGGCAGGGGGATCTGTTTTTCAGCAGCTGTGGGGTACACTATGACACCATTGTCCCTTAGGACGAAACCGTCAACACGGACTTCTGATGCAGTGCCCCGAGGCATGTGAGGAAGAACAATCAGAGGAAATGCTCCCAATGCCAGACTTTTTGTTCACCGCCTCATCACCAGATTTGCCTCCCTGCAAGTTCCACTTAGTGAAGATGAAGTCAAAATATCAGCATTTCAGCGCACTGGAAAAGATCCAGCATACATGGAAATGGTGTGAGTGCAATGCTACACGACGGCAGTACTGAGAGATCTAATGCTAGCAGCCGCAGAGAAGAGAAGATCAGCAAATTTGGCAGGAAAAAAAGCAGTTAACCGATGGCACCAATAGTCAGTGCTGATTCCTCTTAAACAAAACAGGGATCCGCTTATGTGTTCTTCAAAGTGTAAACGCTGCTGAAATTTAGTTTCACAGAAATGCAGTTTCTTAGAAAGCAGTTTTTCTGTAATGACACTTATGGGTCCTTATCAGATGCTAAACTGGACCCTTTCTATTTTCCAGCTTCCAGCCACAAATCTCCATCGTGATTCAGCAGATGACTATCAGAGCTCATTCCTCTCCGGCCGATTTATCTTTCCCATGAAGTTAACTGAGAAAATGTATCACAACTGATTTCTCACACTGAGCATTATTCTAGAATAGAATAGAATAGAATAGAATAGAACTTTATTGATCTTTTGCAGGAAATTACCATAAGCTGCAGTGAGCGTGCAGGACAAGCGCACAAACTGCAGCAGCAACTGATCAAAAATAACACTGTGCATCAAACAGAGTGACTTGCAAGGCTGCAGCAGCATTATAGCTCAATGCGTCGTGCGTGTGGTGACATTTAATATACATACAAGTGTGGCCCGCTGGTTCCTGTTACACTGAGTCTGAAACTATGAGGCCTCAGTCATGACAGTGCGCACAGCAAAACTTTCCAAGAAACGACCAATGAGACTTCAGGAGGGCTGCTGCTTTTACTGTATCTGAGTCAAACACTGACTAATGATGTATATATGATATCGGTGAGACGTGGCAGTGATGTCAGCGGCGCTGCAGAAAGGGAATCCACCGAAACCAATAAAAAAAAAAAAGAGTCCTCTCCTAAGCTGGCCAGTTAGCACTTCCTAAAGATACGCAAGTTCATTTACTGCGCTGTATACATTTAACCCCAGGGGCAGGAATAAATTGAAATATAACTATATAATCTTAAATAATATATTAACCCTCGAGCGACAGAGGTGCTTTTTAAGTTTTCAAAAATAGACCCTCCCTCATAAACCTCACAGTAGTTTGTTCCACTGCCTAGCAGTGTGCTTTAACATGGTTACATTATAGCTACGGGGCAGCGACATCTCCTACCACATCCTTATGGAGGCAAGAAGTGTGTCCACAATTAAAACCATTTTAACACGCTCAATTTTCAACCAGTTATGCAGTAGGTTTGATTTCCCATGGTCCACCTGTGCAGCACCTTTAAACACCAGCACCACCACAGCCAGAAAATCTAATCTGATTCGGCGTCTCTTTGCCTTTAAGATTCGACTCCTCCCTCTGTGTCTTCTGCTACGAGCTGATACAATTTACAATGTGACAAAGTAAAAGCCTGATGTCAGATTAAAGTGGACAGCACAGGGTTAAACTACAACTGTACATACACTGTAACCTTAGAAGAACTACTTTTGGTTACTGCCCACCATAAACTACAAACTACAGATCTTTATCTTTATCAGCAGCAAGTTTTAATGATTCCTTATTGAGCTGTTTCTCTTTATTGTGGTCATGAATAGAAAAGAGGAGAGCGATCAATCACAGGAGGAGAAGCTGCAGGTCCCAAAGACTGACTTTGATTGTAACCATATATGTGTGCTCGGTGTCACAGAACATGCTGCAGAAGCTGAAGATGGACAGAAATCTCATCTTTCATGAAGGTTTAATGACAAAAACTAACTTGAATTTCGCTTGTACCAGACATAAAGTATCCAGTTAGAAAGGATCTTCAAAAAAACATCAGATTATTTTAATTGACAGAAACACACTCGACTAGACTGCGGCTTGACGTGGCTCCACATAAAGCAAGAGTTCAAACAACAATAAAGAAACAATAATAAAGAAATTTTATAACTTTTCCTACCCCTACGTGCCCGTAAAGACCCAGAAAAGACTTAAAAACCGAACCACGTCTCGCTGTAACCCCGCTGTGGCGCTACCACCAGCACAGTTAGCGCGGCTTCAAGCAGACATGGAAGCAAACTGAATGCAGGCGTCAGTATTAATTTGACAGTAAGTATTGCATCAAGCGCGCAGCTGTTACATCTCAGTAGGACTGGGAAATATGAGTCATTACAGAAATGCTTATAGGGATGTTTTCTCTTCTATAACTTTAAGGGAAATGGGTAAAAAAATAGTTAAAAATAAGGTTCTGGGTTACAGCACTTCTTTCTTACTGTAATCTCTATAAATAGATGCTGCGCATTAATATATAGGATTACATCATGTAGGCATGATTGCTCTCATATAAATGCTGCATAAAGTTCAGACAAAGACACTCACATATAAATACATTTTTCTGTTATTTTAGGCCTTTTTTTTTAAAAGTTCAAATAAATTAAACTCCACTTTAAATAAATGGTCCTGGTGATTTTCCTGAGGTTTGATCAGGTTTTGGTTGAATGCATGATGCAAATGTCAATTTGCAGAGAAGAGGAATGATTGCTTTTATCAAATGCATTAATAACCACTACTTATAGCTTTCCCTAATTTATTTACATTAGCAAACAGTGACTGGTGGGACTGGACGTCTTGGACAAACATCAGCTGGCCCCACTGGAAGGCCTGAAAATGTCCCTGTGTGACTGGATCTTCAACTTCCTAACAGACAGACCACAGACAGCGCGGGCGGGCAATCATGCCTCATCCACCCTCACCCTCAGCACTGGTGACCCCCAGGGCTGCGTCCTGAGCCCCCTGCTTTACTCACTATACACCTATGACTACGTGGCCACTTCCAGCTCTACCACCATCGTGAAGTTTGCTGACGACACCGTAGTGGTGGGCCCGATCTCAGACAATGGTGAGAGGGCCTACCTGGAGGAGATTAAACACCTATAGCAACAATAAAAGGACTGGCCTCCCCGTTCCAATACTTTTGGAGGGGAGTGTACATCAACACAATGCAGTACTTCAGCACCAAAAAAGGAAGTGTTTATGCGCTATTGTTGACCTGTATGTTACTCAAGTTTTAGCAGTGATCAGAGCCACAGGACTCAGGCTGCTGCACAGAGTGTAAAAATATGCGTCTGTGGAACTATGACACTAATCTAGCCTCGATGTGCATTGCGTCAATAACCTGTTATGTCATACACAATGTTACAGAAAGAAGTGTTGATGCGTTATTGGATATAACACAGAAGATATACAGTCTCAGCTCTGTGATATAATTGGTATTAAGACATTCAAAATTCTTTATACTACAAGTGTTTCTGGAGTATTGACTCCTAAATCCTGTATCTGTTAGAAGAAGAAGGCAGTCTGAGGTACAAAATTTAACATATATTTATTTATTTATACTGTAGTTCTTAACCATATCGACTCAATTCAGTCAAAAAATAGAAGAGATGTAATGTGTAGGTAAATGGAGACTTTCCACCTCCACAAATGAACCCCACCTGTTATTATGACCTATAGATTAAATTGAGTTTCCATAGCTCTGTGCACAGAGAGAGAGGGATTGTGGGAATGCAGATGCTGTGGCGACAGACTGGCATGCGGCGACAAAAAGAGCCAAGAGCAGGGAGCCTGATGGCGATGACCCAGCGCACGTGTAAAATGCTGATTGGCTGAAAAGTTATCTTGACTAGGAAAGGGAACAACAGTAGAGGAAGAACCGTGAAAAAAAAAAATCCCCCATCAAAGACAGAATATCAGTGATGCAGGAGCTCATCAATCACAGTTTACAGGTTATCGCCTGCAAGAAAATAAATGTGACCTTGACTCATCGCCGTGGGGTGAGCTCATCATTTCCTTGGCCGGATGACCTAAAAATGGAGCCACGGGAAGCGCAAAGACTGGCCGCAGTGGAGTTTTCACTGTTCTGAAGATTCAGTTTCACTTCACTACAAGACGTTCTTGGAATATTTTAACTTCTGTGTTCCCTGCAGCAGAGGCTACACTAAAGAACAAACCATAGCCTTAAACCTGCATTCTTTTTAATCACCAGCAGGGGGCGATACCTGTGGTTGCACAAAGACTTCCTGGCCTATAGAACTCAATGGAAAAACAGGCCTTAAGCTTGACCTCTGTAAGCACTTTCCTGATGAGTTTATAGTTTCAGTGAACAGTGATCCCCAGTTTAAGACAGAGAAAGATACGGAGAGAAGCAAACCCAGCTCCAGGGGTCAGAAGATGAAGTGGACCACTCCCCACTCTGGATAAAAAGGGGGGTTGCATCAAGGCATAGAGCCACCTGCTGTGGTGACCCCTTGGAGAATAAGGGGGCAGCTTACCTCTACCTACAGGTAGAGGTCACCTTAAATGGACTGGCTCATATTTAGCACTTTTCTACTGGACTTGAGCACTCTTCATTCACCCAAGCACTTTCTATCTAACCTTTCACACTCCAGTGAATGCATCGGAGAGCAACTTTGGGTTCAGTATCTTGCCCAGGGATACTTTGGCACGCAGACTGGAGCAGACGGGGATTGAACCACCAACCTTCCCACTTACATTAAGTCTATTTTATGAATTTTGGCCAGTCTAGGTTTTAAAAAAGAAGGATTATCCAGGGTAACTAGCTGTACAGGCCAGCCTTTTGCTAACTGGCTAATGACTAATGACCAATGGCAACAATGGCTCATCTTGAGGCCTCAAAACAGGATTTCACAAACCAGTGGGTGACGTCACAGCAGCTATCGCCACCGTTTATACTGTCTGTGCTACTTCCCATGGACCCTGGTGTGAAACTCAGTGTGCTGATAACCAAGAACAAGAAGTTTTCTGACACGTGTTAAACATTAAACTAAAACCATCATCTTTTCCAAACCTAACTGTGCCTAAGGAAACAGTAAGTGAAAGCAAACCCAAGCGAGACTCAACGTCCAGTGTCAGACGTCGTTCTTCCATTGCTACTGGCTCCCAGTGACGAATTCCTGCCAATGAAGTTTGAGGTGTTTGGAACAAACGACTGATTTGATCCTTCCCTTTGGCGGTCAAAAAAATCTCCCCTCACTTTGCAGCTCTACAGGATGAGCTGGGTTACACAGAGGTCAGCCGCACCGAGACCGACTTTGGAACCCAAATTGCAGTCATTATTAGTCATTAAATTGTTAATGTGAATAACAGGAAGTTGTTCGGCAATTTTGAAAACCACATTAAGATAGAAATTCTCTGCAAGACGTGCAGCGTTAAATTGAATGAAGCCTCGCGTTTCGCTGCATGTGTCAGTACGTCTGGCTCTTTGCTCTCCCGTCCTGTGAATTCACCCATCAAAACCAACAAAAACAACACATGTAAGAACACACAAACTAGTACAAGCTTTCTGAGCACTTGCATGTGGACCACCATGGCTTTCTGGTTAAAGAGCTCTAACAGCCATGCAGACTTCCCTTAGCATATAGCTTTGAAGAGTCAAACAGCCCACACTGCACACATTTTGGATAAACTGTTGAAATATTTAATGTAACTTACCCATGGATCGCCGCGTCAGCTGTGTAGCTCCTTTGTCTGTGTCATCAGTGGTTTCAGCCCTGCAGAGCTCAACTTCAGCCCACTTCACTTCCTGGCCTGCCTTTTTAAAGCTGCTGTGTACAGTGTCACAACACCCTCCCTTAAACCACAAGATGTAGCACTCATTCAAACACAGACAGGCAGGCATACAAAAAAACTTAAAAAAAAAAAAAAAAAAAGCAAATATGGCTACTGAGGCCTTTGCATGATGAGCCGTTTTATGGTGTTACATTAACTCTCCTTTGAAGGATCGTGGAGGGCTGAGTTGCTTGAATCTTTACAAAAAAAAATGTGTGGCCCTGTACATGGATCAGGTTTCACTGGCTGCAGGGCTGCTGCTAGAGCTAGACGACTAACTTCCCCTTTAAAGCGCATGTGGACCAATCCTCCTTCTGGTCAGTAATTATGTCATAAACAAACACTAACCTGCAGCTATGCATATAACCCCGTAGTTATTCTGCCTGCTGTATTATGGTTTAACTGGTGTAAAGGATCCAAAGGTTTACTGAATATCATGAATGTAATCTGTGTTTTCACTTTATCAAAACTCTGCTACGTAACCTCCATATAAAAAAGATGTATGACAACATCCAGTGGTGTGTGGCCTTGTTGAAGTCAAATTTATCATTGCACCAGTACTATTTCGGTATCTTGGCATCAAAAGTGACTATATTTGGTTGAAGTGTAAAGTGATTAAATAAAACAAGCAATTTGGTTAGCATCAGTAGGTTCTATAGCAGGGGCGCCAAACTCAATCACAGGACGGGCCAAAATTGAAGACACAGTCTGAGCCGCGGGCCGAACGGGATTAAAAAATAACAATTTTAAGCAGCAGCATGAATTTGAATGGCCAGATTGCAGCAACTTTTTCCTTAACACATTAAATAAAGTATAAAATTATATTTTTCTTCAAAAATAACATCAGGAAAAAATGAAAATTTTTCAAGCTGATGAAAATTTGCAAATTTCTGTGTAAACTGCGCAGCTCGTCAGCAAAAAGCGCAGCTGCAAACACAGCGGTGGAGACCTTTCCATGAACTGACAGATTTCCTCAGGCAGCTCGTCGCACCTGTGTGATAAGGCACGTCGCCACATTCAGAAGCTGTTTCCTCCAGAAAACACAGAAACTGCCGATGATTTAAACCTTTGCCTCATATAAATTTTGGGCGGCAGCGTCGCAGTGGGTGGGTGCTCACCCTGCAACCGGTGGTTCGCTGGCTCGACTCCCCGTCTGAGCGCATGCTGTCATTGTGTCCCTGGGCAAGACACTTAGCCCACATTGCCTAAGTGTGAATGCAGTTGTGTGTTTGGTGGTGGTCAGAGGGGCTGTAGGTGCGAATTGGCAGCCATGCCTCTGTCAGACTGCCCCAGGGCAGCTGCGGCTACATTAGTAGCTCACCACCACCAAGTATGATTGAGGTGTGAATGAATAGTGCATGAAATTGTAAAGAGTCTTTGAGTGCCTAGAAAAGCGCTATATAAGATTAATGCATTATTATTTATTATTAAATTTCACAGTTTGTGCTTCCTGCTGTGTGATGCAGTCATGCACCGTCAGCTCACCTGTGCAGGTCTCCCTCTGCATCTTCTCCCGTATCCGTCCCGCCAATCTGCTCTTTTCCCTGCACATCGCAGGCGAGGAAAAGAGACAGATGGTTTACCTGTGATGTCAGCGATCAGGTCCTCTGCCTCCCACCTGTTTGGAAAAACTGTTTTCTATTTTTTGTTTGGCCATTTTGGGGGTCAGGCATCTTAGATATCGCTGTAAAAAGTTCTGACCGATGTTTTTATCTGCTGACCACTGATCAGTGTGTCACTAGCGATGCTGGAAAACGGGCTGGTGCACAGGTCTTGACCTGCACACTAACCCTGTGCACTAACCCTAATCATAGACATATGAACTTATCTCATGGGCTGAATATAATTCTATTGCGGGCCGGATCTGGCCCATGAGCCTTGAGTTTGACACATGTGCTCTATAGAGGAATATAACCAGGATCATTTGAGCCGAGTCCCCTGCTGCAAAGAGACCCGTCGGAGATGACGGCAGTTATTTGCAAACCTTCCCCAGTCTGTCTGAGAGTGATTGCAGTCAGTCTGCGTTGGACAGTGATTGTTTGGTGACAAAATGCCTCCCACGGGGGGACCTCTGTAACTGTGTTGTAATCTGGGGGCGGTGCCCCTGGCAGGAAGATGCCCAGTGACATAACGATCACATTAACCCTTCCCTCCATATGACACTGCATGCATATAGTTGCAGCCTTAAATTAAAGTTGGACAGATTATAAATGTTCCACTATATGTTCAACTTGCAGCTCTTTCTTGTGAACCAAAGTGTAACTTTATTTATGCAGTATACATTTTCCTTATGAATTGAAGCTCCAAACGTTTGCTCAATCATTTTACACCCCAATGATTAAAAGGTTTTGAAGCCAGAGGGGCATGCTGGGAAATATATAACTTGTACTTCCTGTCCATGCTCTCTATCACTTGTAGAACATGCACGTAAACTTGTTGATGTTTAGTGTGCAGCAATTTGTTTTTCGGCACACAGTTTAGTTCATTGGTGCGGTGGCATTATAACTGATGAGGGTTTGACCAGTGCTGTCAGTCACTTTGCTAAAGATGAAGCTCTGATTGGTGAGAGGTTTTTCTTTTTGAAAAGAACTGAAAAATTGTCACCATTAATATGTTGAAACTGCACTCGTGCTGTAATATATGTGTGTGTGGTTTGTGGCTCAGCTGCAGGGGAGGGGTGTCGCAGTGGGTTCAGGGGGGCGGAGCTTAGGGAGGCCGGCTGGCTCAGCTGGCCAACGTGACCTGATTGTGCCTTTCCTTTTTACAGTATGCAGCACCGTGCTGGGAACGGGTGTGTGTGGCAGGAGGTGGAGCAAGGAAGCTGGTGCCACGCACCAGAACTGAACCAGTTACTGTGGGAGCCTATTTGCAGATATGAGTTCATAACTTGCAGTCATTTGCCCCTTCCTGATTTCATACTTTGCTGCATATGTGTCACACTAAATGTTGCAGATCATCAAACAGAAGTATGCCGATGCACTCATGGAGTAACTTTGGTAGCTCGGCCCCTCCTGGGAAGGTTCCCCACTGTTTTCTCCACGTGTGGATAGTGGCTCTCACCGGGGTTTGCTGGCGTGCCGAAGCCTTAGAACTGACTTTGTTTCTCATCTGTTTTTGAGTTTCTTTAGATCGTGGCATCAAAAATCAGGATTAACTTAACTTCAGCTTTATTTGCTGATGGTAAACACGACCAAAGAGTGACAAATATGCAAAACATGGAAATCAGAAAGGGGACAAATACTTTTTCGCAGACAAAGCCATCCCCAAATTTGCGACTGACGGGCTCATTTGGAAATCTGAAAATCTTCTGCAGCCCAGCCAAAACTTTGATCTGCTCTAATCATTTTTGTGTTTTCCTAGATTCATTTTGATCTTGCCTGTTGAGGCCGGATCTCATTAACAGCTGATTGCCCCAGATTCAGGATCGAAAAGGGGTCAGAAAACAACGACCTCAAAACTTTAAATTACCAAATTGAAAATGAATGTATGTGATCTCAGCCTACCCCTAAACCTAAACCCGCACTTCTGGAACCCCCAGAAGCCCCAAACTCACGTTTGATGGTGGTACAAGTTCTGTGTGAATGTTCTGTCAGTGTAACACTTTAGTTTGTTCAGCGCCGGGATCTCTCGTATAAAATGTGACACAATATGGAAACAGGCAGCCCAGTTAACGCACTAGAAATTTCTGCGATTACATAAATTGTCATTATCATTGTAGGACTTCAAGGCTCACTTTGCTTAAACAGGCCATTTCATCTGAATTATTAAAAATTAATGTTCTCTTAAGGTGATATTTGTATATATATCCATGTACAGTAGAGCTGGCCAACATTTCCACAAACCTGCCACCAGCAATATAAAATAATGAGCTATATGATTGTATAAAATCAGTCAGTTGGACTTATGGGTATAATCACTGTCACTTTAAATGGGAAGTATTTGACAGGAAGGGCATATTTGGCTCGACTTATTTAGTACACGGGGGGGTAATCAGACAGTTTCTGTCTGCGTGTCTTCCTGCAGTGTGTGCATCGGGCTCTGCGGCGGTTTGGAGAAAATGGAGGGAGGTGGGGGTTAACCACAAGACAAAGAATTTCTGCTCTAATAGCAAGCTGCAGAAACCGAGTGCACCATTTAAATAAACAGGTTAAAACACAAATAAAGATGAATTTAAAGGTGAACTGAGGAAAAACCTTTTGGACCAATTCCCCTTCCGTACACGGTCGCACACACATAAAAATGAAACTACGGTGAAGCTAAATTTAAGATTTATGCTTGGATGCGTGAGTCAGACAAGAATTTTGGGGGGATAAAAACTTTTAACAGAAAGGCAGAAAACAGCATCCACGCCCATGCAGCTGCGTGACTGCAGCTGTTTCAGAAATGTCTGAGCAATAAAAAGATCCATAATTAAGGGCAAAGTGCACTCCAGATTCTATTCCGGAACATCTCGATCTCACGAGTTTGTTCAGTTATGCTGTTATGCCAACATATCCTCCGCTTCAAGAACGGGGTCCCAGAGCAGACGCAGTGCATGAATTTGCAACTCCTTGAAGCAGATCATAACGCTCTGCAATAATATCAGCCAGTGTGAACCTCATGGGGTAAGAATACCCACAAAACGCTCGCTGGTATTTCTGGGGAAAAGCTCCACTGCTGTGCCTTGATGGGAAAGCGTGCCTACTTTTGGCTCTCTGGGAAATCCCAAAAATGCTGATCTTACCCGCTGCATTGCTGTGCTGTCAATCATATTTAAATAAATGCTGCTTATTTGTTTCATAGTGAAACTTCACGGTTCCCTGGGGGGGTTAAAAACAAACTGCGAAACAACCGAGAAATCACTCGTATGAATTAAAAGAACAGAACCAAAATGTATCAACACATCAGTTTAGAAGCTCAACAATTGCCTGTTCTTAATAACGATCTATTTTTAAATTAAATTTCAGCATCTATTAGGTCAAGCGTTGGCTGCTAAACCTTACTTGCCGAGAAAAATGGACATCGTCTTTGAGCCTGGCTCGTCACCACCGTCTGCAAGTGCTGGCAAGAAAATATAGTGTTTTTTTTTAACCCTGTCCAACTGAATTGCACTGAAAAAGTTACCAAAAAGGCATGGCAGATTTTTTTCATATGTTACAGACGAACCATTTTACCCTGCTGCTTGGTGGTTGCTCGGCATGTACTGTTTAATCTCTTATGGATATAAATGTGGCGTTTTTGCCATGAAATTAAAACAGGGTATTTTTTGTGCTAGCAGTTAGCTAACAAAGCGCTAGGTGCTCAAATATTACATTTTAGTATCAGAGTTGCAGAAGACAGGCTGCGTAAGGTATTAAATTAGTGAATAACCCCAATTGGAGGAAGGTCCCGGAGACCAGAAGACACAACACAACCACCCGGCAGCTGAAGCCGATGCAGATAAGTGTCCAAATCATCAGTTCTACCTCCGTATACAAACTCTGTTGGGTAGCAGAAATTTTGGCAGAAGTTTTGAAAGTTTACAAGTCCGCGTGTAACTTTTTGTTTTCCCAAGCTGTCAAACTGGCAGGTCTCACTTGGTCACTAGTTCAGTCATTAGATAACAGAGCTATTTTTGGACCCCCACCCCCCCCCCCAAAAAAAAGGCCATATCTAAACATAGTGTTTGACTAATATACCCTCCAAGAGAAATCACTTATGTGATGGGGGAAAAAGCTCTGGGGAGAAAAGCTTCCCCGGCACGGTGAAGCACGATCTGAAACAAGTGAGTCAATTCAGTGCAAGTGACAATAATATACTGTACAAGTTTAAATACAACCCACGTAATCCACGCAATCCTAAAATATGATGAGGACGTAATGTTACTGTTATGTGTGGCACCTCTGCTGCAAGCAGTAGCCTTTATCTGTGATTTTTTCCCCCACCTGGATGGCTGTGCACTTTCCTCCACTTAGTTACCTAACAGAGCAACAGTCGGTCTTTTTACAGAGGACCTAATGATGAGGGTCCTGGTATTGTCGTGGCTTACACAATGAACGCTTGAGCCATGCGCCAAGTCGCAATTCCTTCAATTGTTTAACCAGGTGTTCACGCTTGATCATAACATTTTCAGCCAATCGACCACCATAGGAACAAGGGCAATTTCCACCACCACTTCCTGTTGGGGGAGTTGTAAAGCCGCTGCAATATATTGATGCTTGTAAATACTCCTTAAAAATGATGTGTGGGAGTTACCCTGCAATGAGCGATTTGCATACTGCAGTGTTTTTCTGAAGAAGGGACTTAGAGGGGAGACAGATTTAACAAGAACGTAGGTGTATGTGCAAACAAGGCAGGTATGCAGAGAGGTGGGTGGTGTGTGGAGACAACGCAGGTGGGAGGAAGGATGTGTACAGAAACTGCTTCTCATTGTTTAACAAATGATGGGAACACTTCTGTTCTATTCTAGAGAGCGTCTTCTTTTGTTTTGTCTGCAGGAGGATGTGAAACTGATTTCTTTTTATTCACTTTGAATTTTATTCATGTTTGGAGGTTCCAAACCGCAAAATACTGCAGGTAACAGTCCAAAATGCCAAAGGTGCTTTCAGCACTGCACAAAAACAGCCAAGAGTGTGCTTACATATTAGAGTCTAGAGTATTAGAGTTTACCCGGAAGGCACTAATGTGAACAAGGCTGTTTTCATATTTCATTGTAACAACATCCTTGTTGGATTCAGGGGACAGACACTCTGTATTTAATCATTAGTTATTATTAATCTCTGGCTCTCTTCCACAGCGTGTCTTTTGTCCTGTCTCTCTCCCCTCAGCCCCAACTGGTTCTGCTGGAGGTTTCTTCCTGTTAAAAGGGAGTTTTTCCTTCCCACTGTCGCCAAGTGCTTGCTCACAGGGG
>JAVDPK010001829.1:34241-46511 GCA_034780415.1 Cichlasoma orientale | reverse complement strand
AGATTTGTCGTGTTTTTAGCCGAGAGAGTCACATGGTTTACACATCGTTTTGTTTGTCACGACGTCAAAGGAGAAATTTGTTCATACTTCGGCTCTTCTCTTTCTCGCTGCTGACATTGTTTACATAATTAAATTCTAGCAGAAGTAACTTTGTGTGACTTTCCTGGGATGTTTTCCTAACTTGTCCCGCCCTGCACAAAATTAAATCAGTTCCGATTGGATGTCATCTCCGCCAAACATTTTGGTCTCATTTTCATTCGTTGACGAAAGTGTCAATTAATTTAGTCATCATTTTTATCCTTTCAGGAAGTCTAAATTTCGTTATCGTCTCGTTTTCGTCATGGAAAAAAGGGTTGTTGACGAAAACTATGACGAAAATACTTCGTCAACTTAATTAACACTGGTTCATAATTGACTACAACTGGTAGTTTCTCTTTGTTTGACAGCACCCATTGGACTGACCAATACCCAGAACAATGGGAACGTCCAAGGAACTCAGTGAGGATCTAAGAAGGAGAATTGCAGATTTACACAAGCTGGGGTGGTCTCTTGGAGCTATTTCTAGACAACTGCAGATCATCAGTTCAAACAATTGCATGCAAATACAAGTTATTCAGTTATTCACCACCAAGGTCTGGAAGAAGGCTCGAATTGGTTAGAATGTTCAGGAACAACCCAGGAACCAAATCAAAGGCTCAAATCTACTGTGAACTTTAAACTGCTGGAACACCAGTGTCACTGTCCGCAGTGGAGCCAGTTTTACATCACCATGAACTGAAAGGGTGCCCCTGCTTCAAAATCAACAGCTTCGAGCTTGCTGCCCGCATGGACGAGCCAAATGCCTTCAGGAGATACGTTTTATGATCAGACGAGACAAAAATGAGCTATTTGGCCACAATGACTAAAGGTATTTTTGGAGAACTAAATGTGAGGCTTTCAAACCCATGAACACTGCACCCACTGTCAAGCATGGTGGTGGTAGCATCATGCTCTGCGGCTGCTTTGCCGCCAGTGGTACTGGAACATTGCACAAAGTGGATGAAATAGTGAAGGTGGAGCACTACCTCCGAGTTCTTTAATTTCTTCAATTTTTTGTTGTATAATGATTAATTTTGCTGTAGTATGATGACAATAAAGTTCTATTGTATTCTATTCAAAATTGTTTCAGAGGATAAAGTACACTGTCGTGTATTTTGAATTATTGTTTTTTATTTTGTATATTTGTATAACACTTACTGTGCAAGCTGCAAGAACAGTCAAAGTTAGAGTGAAAGTGGTAACAATGGAAAAAGTATTGCCATCAAAAGCCAGTAATTTTCACATGGTTTTAAGTCATGACGTCTATTTTGGTTTCATATTTGGTTTTCAAATATTTTAAGATATATTTAGTGCTGACTTGGATGTCTGAAGGTCGTTTTAGTGGGTGGGGGGGAGACTGGCTCATAACTTTACGTGTCTGTGGTTATATGTGTGTTTCCATGTTCACAAAAAAGTCTACATACCCAAAATAGCCACAGAACTGAAAACTTCCTGTGTTTGCAGAACTTATGCAAAGGTGAGCGCGGTCTAACTTTATGATCTTTATTGATCTGTCCATGTCTCCACTGTTTTGAGAAAATGTGCAGTGCATTCATATACGTCTTACAAAAAAAACAATAAGGCAGTTAGACATAAAAATGTATACTGTGGTGCTAAATTTGAGGCTATAGAAGCAATAAATAGAAAGTGGCATGTTGCAGCTCAGTTGCAGCTGCAGCATTAGTTACTAAGAGTGCTTAAATTTCACAACAATCTGTTGATTTAAGCTGGATAACAGGAACTGTGCACACCTGCCACTCTAATTCGCTCCTTCTCAATTCAATTCAATTCAATTTTATTCATATAGCGCCAAATCAGAACAAACAGTCTCAAGGCGCTTTATTTTGTAAAGCAAAAACCATCCAACAATTACAGAGAAAACCCAACAGTCAAAACAACCCCCTATGAGCAGCACTTGGCGACAGTGGGAAGGAAAAACCCCCGTTTAACAGGAAGAACCCTCCAGCAGAACCAGGCTCAGGGAGGGCCAGTCATCTGCTGAGACCATTTGGGGGTGAGGGGAGGGAGAGCGGCCAAAACACATGCTGTGGAAGAGAGATTAATCATAAATCATGATTAAATGCAGAGTGAGGTATAAATACATAGAGAGTGAAAAGTGGTGAATGAAAAATAAATGCTCAGTGCATCATGGGAACCCCTGCAGCAGCCTAGGCTTATTGCAGCATAACTAAGGGATGGTTTATGGTCACCTGATCCAGCCCTAAGCCTAATCTTAAAAAATTACTATCCCATGAAGACAAGTTGTGTGTAAGCAAAGCACAAGATCCATCTGAATTTGACTGAATCTAAAGAAACATCTGAAGAATTTAAAGATCTTAAATGTAACATTTGGTGATTCAGAGGTTTGGAACCAGGTCAGATACGATCAGCAGTCAGCCGGTAATAGCAGGTGGGTTGGTTTAAAAGTAAAAATTCTTTCTCTGTGTCATCAGACAGATGTGGTTCTGCAGTACTTTGATGTAGAAAGTGACTGGTTGCATGTAGGTTGTATCAAAGTAAAGTGACATTTAATCGCTCAATCAGAGCGATGCTTAACCATCGCACAAGCGTGTAGACATTAACCTGCAAAGGAAAGAAGGTTGCTGCTATTAATGCCATTAAATGTGCACAGAGAAAAGACACATTTCAGCAACACTTTCAATATGGTTTGATTATTGAAGAAGTGATTAAGAGTTTCAAATTGCTCTTAAATACATGCAGCATTTGTACGGACAACATTTAACCTTGTCTGTCACATTGGGCTGAGTTCTTTTTCCTCCCATTTAATTGATTAGTAAATCAGTCATCAGGGGCAGCCATAGTTCACATAGATCACATGCACCGAGTGCAGGAGTCCTAAAGGGTGCCAATGCAAAGACTGCAATATTTATCAATTTTATATCAAATTCAACACACAGTAGCATCAATTGCAAACAACATACAGGCATGTGAAAAAGTTTTTGCAGTACTCTGTAATCCTGTGAAAAGTTAAGTACACCCTTACTGCTTCCAAAGAAACTGAGAGGGAAAGCTGCAAATCTCTGGAAGTCAGAGATTTGCAGGGAGTTATTGCCTGTATTGAATTCTGAGTTGTTACTATCCGGTGGTGAGGTTAGCCAGCTGATAGTAACAACTCAGAATTCAATACAGGCAATTTTCCAGAAGCGGGAAGTGAAGAGGTGATGATTTGGGCTTGTTTTGCAGGCACAGAATGTGGGCACCTTGCACTCACTGACTCGACCATGAACGCCTCTGTCTACCAAATCAAATATGAGAGCGTGTCTGTCACGCGACAGTCCTCAGGCTGCATGACTGAAACTGGGTCATACAACAGGACGACGATCACAAGCGCACCGACAAAGTGGCTAAAAAAGAAGAGAATCAAGGTGTTGCAATGGCCCAGTCAAAGTCCAGACTTCAAGCCGACTTAGATGTTGCAGTGGGACCTTAAACAAAGGCCTGTGAGCCTCGATGAACTGAAACAATACTGTAAATAGTGGGAGAAGATTCCTGCAGAAGGATGTGAGAGACTGATCGTCATTGATCAAATGTGGTTCTACAAGCTGTTGAATCGGGGGGTGCACTTTATTCACAACTGCAAATGCATCTGAAAAGACGAACAAGCTCTGGTCATCCCTCTTCACATATGAAGGCGTACAAAGGCTTGTAATGTTACTATTATGGAAGTGTATGGCCATAGGGTGATTAATATTGCCCGTGCACATGGCACATTGGTGTTAACCTGTCCTGCACATGCCTTTTTGGGCTTCCAGTAAGGTAGATAGATGCTGGTCATATTGCTGTTTTGTGTGACATCTTTTTTCCCCTCAGTTGCCGCAATGAGGGTGGAGAATGTAAAATTGGCCTGACCATGAAAACCACAATAGCCACAAAAATGGAAAACATGCTAAGTTGGAAAACCTAGTATTATCTTTAATAAACTTTCTGTGGTGCATATGTGTTACCATAATTTCCTTCTCATGAGTATGATCTGAGTTCATGCTACAGTCATAGTATATCAGAAAATGTTATGACTTTAATGGACCAAGCAGAGCAAAGACCCATGAGGTGGCTTCAGTTATAATATACGTGATGACTCTTCTCGCTAAAACTTGCTCTAAAACCTCTGAATATTTCCATATTTGACTCTAAATCATAATGAAATATCAGGTTGGCTCTTTATTTCTGAATTAAGGATAAAGCATGTTCCAAAATAAGATAACAAGCATTAATTCAAGAGCAGGATATAATAAAAACAAACATGCAGATGTAGTAAAGATGTAGTAAACCAGATATGTGTGTGTGGCAGAGTGTGTGTGTGTGTGTGTGTGCGTGTGTGCCCGTGTGTGTGTTTTTTTATGTGTGAGCGTGCATTAAAGGGGATGTTGCTGTTTCCCCTGTAGTGACAGTAACACGCATCCTTCCCACGTGTCACATCATCGCTCCGCCTCCTCCCACGCTTCTCGCAGAGAGGAACACACAGCTCTATTATTATCCCTGACAGGAAGCACGCTGAACCACACCAGCGAACTCAGTCGACTCTCACTCAGTCTTTTTGCCTCTCTGTCTGTGACTCATCGCTTCCTTTCGGTTGTTTGGTTGATGCGTTCTTCTTTCAGCTCGCATCCTCTCTCTGCATCTCTCTGCTGCTTTCGGTCTCACTAACTTTCAGTTTTCTTGAATGCTTTTTCCCCCCTGCTTTGTCTCGGTATTGTGCATCGTGCCTTTTGCTTGCCTTGCAGCTTTTTGGTTACTGTACCCGACATTAAAAGATCAGTTCTCTTCAATTCCTCCTACATCTTGTGGCCATGCAGATAATTATGGTTTCTGTTTGTTAAGATCGAAAGACAGGTGTCTCTGACTGTGCATTCATGTGGTGTTGCAATCCAAATGCCACCTCAATTCAGCAACAACTAAAAAAGTTGAAGAGAGTTAAAGGTGCAGTCAGTACAGTAAGAATTATTGTACTCACAAATATACATTAATTACTGTGTAATTACATCTAACAAATTGATACATTCTCATAAACGTAGAATTAATCCATTAAAAAATACATAAGAGCAGGCTCTGGTTTGTGGAAGCCGCCATATTGCCCCATAATCTTGAATACAGTAGCATCTCAGTTGCGCCTCGTTGCATGTGGCTAAAGGCTGGCCACATAGGCCAACGGCAGAGCAGAAGAGAACTGTTGCGTTTGTGCGCGGTGGAGGCAACTCTTAATTCATGCCTGAACCTTCAGACTCAAGATATGAAGGATCACAGCTATGTTTTACTCTCTGATCACCAAAGAAACAGAAACGTGAAGGAAAGAAACGTGACCGACACCTTCCTCCTCACCTTAAGCCTCGTGTCCTGAACTGAAGCTAACAGCGGCTAACAGCGGCAAAAACAGCAGCGCTTACTGACAGAAAAGTTCAGCATGTCCCCAACAGCTCACACACAGCTCAGTTTGATAACCGTCCTAAAATGTTTTTGCCACTTTGCTGACCACTCTTAAGGACAGGTTTCCTTCCACACATGTTTTCAGGTAAGCGCCGAAACATATTTGAGATGCTACTCCTAAAAAATTCTTTCAAACTTCCTGAACAGGGCAGCACGGTGGTTAGCACTGCTGCCTCACAGCTAGAAGGTCCTAGGTTCGATTCCACCTTGGCCGGAGTCTTTCTGTGTGACGTTTGCATGTTCTCCCCGTGTTTGTGTGAGTTTTCTCCGGGTACTCCGGTTTCCTCCCACAGTCCAAAGACATGCAGTTAGTGGGGCTAGGTTAACTGGTCACTCTAAATTGCCCATAGGTGTGAATGGTTGTCTGTCGGGACTGAGACGAGACGAGCTTAGAACAATAATTAACGGCACGGATTCTTTAAAAGACTAAACATGCCTTCAAAGGTACAAATGTAAGCCTATGACATCATTTTTCTTCCATGTGACTAATATTCTTGTGTCAGCCTTGCAATGTTTTTAGTTTGTCTTCAGATTTTTGCCATCATACACATTTTTATTTAGTCTTTGCAGTTTATAATTGTCTCTGCACTGGTTCCAGTTTTTGCTTTGCCCTTTTGGGCACTTCCCCTCTGTTTTGCACTTCTTGTGTTTATCTTGGCACCTTTGGCCCAAGAGCGGAGAGGAAATCACACTCTGCTGCTACATTAAGTAAACTAAGTTATCTTTAGGCTTAAAGATCCCTTAATGTCAACATCACTATGTTTTTTTGTGTCCCTTCTCTGCCTGTCGCTGAGTTTGACTGTGTGGCAGTTGGACTTCAAACCATGTACTCATTGGTCTTACTCAACATGACTGCTCCTTCGCACTAATGATGACACACAACCGACGCCAATATTCATTCAACCCACATGTTACATGTGGTTTGACCAACTTACTGACAGCATACAGGAGGTATGGCAGAATAGGGGATGCTGCCCTCTGGTGGTTATTAACGTACAAGGCAATAAAAAAGGTCTAGGAGAGCTGCTGAGCAACAAGTTCCATCCCTGAGCAACACCGCCATCTAGTGGACTGCTGTAGGCACTGCAGGCAAATACTTTTCTTCTGATTTGTTTTTATGTTGTTCCCCTGGATTATAACTAAATCCCTCCATCCATCTATTCTCTTCTGCTTACAATTCATTAATTAAATAAACCACTCTGACAATTTAGAAAAACTGATGATGCAAAGAGGTTGACAAATCTTTCGTCCTTCAGATGCTCCACCTCTGTCACACCAACCCCTCTGCATGTCCTCCTTCACTACATCTGTGGTCTTCCTCTTTTCCTCCTGCCCGGCAGCTCCATATTCAACATCCTTTGTCCAATATATCCACTGTCCCTCCTTTGTACATGTCCAAACAACGCCAGCCTTGCTTCCCTGTCTCCAAAACACTCAACCTGATCTCTGAATTTAAATCCAGACAGTGCACAGTAGAGGTGAGGAAGAGAGTGCATGCAGGGGTGATGATCTGCTGTGGCGCCCCCTAAAGGCAGCAGCTGAAAGAGGACAGTTGGTATTGTGTTAAAATACCACTTAAAAATAAGTGCATGTACTGTACATTTAGAATGCTGCTTTAATTGTTTCTGCACTGCACAGTGACTTCACAACATTACTGTAATTATGACATTATTATTAGTCATCTCAGTGCGCATCACATTACGGGGCAATATGTGGATGAACTTTTCATGCGTGCAGATGCTGCAGCTGTATCCAGTTTTTCTCCTTTCGAGTCTCTCTTCCTGCTTTTTTCACCCACACTTTCTTCTTTCTTCTCCGATTTTTTACGAGCTTTGCTAAAACTTTTCAGGAAATGGAACAAAGGCCAACGAGAAAGCCATCAGTGATTAAAATAGTAGCTTTGTGGAGCCAGTATAAGATCGAATAAAATGGGTGAACCTAATAAAATCCACTAAGAAAAGACACTGTTTCCTCTAATAAAACTTTTACACTCTGAGTGATTCTGTAAACACCATCAGAGCGCGACCAAATGAAAAGTCTGTCTAGTGTTCGGGGGGGACTAATCCCTGAAAACCTCGCGCTCAGCACTGCGTGAAGCAGGCTCTAATATACGTGTCATATCTGTCACGTGTAAGGTGAAGGAAACGAGAGAAAGAGTGACGAGTTAATGATGATCTTAAACGGGAGACATAAAATTTGCTTTAATCTGCATGAAATGTGGGATCTCATCTGAATCCTAAAACCAGGATACCACACACACACCCACACACACCCACACACAGTCCACTTGTAACTGTATCTATGAGGCATCCACCCAAACCCTCCTCAGGCTTCTCAGCCCAGAACCAACCTGGTATTAAATAGTATATATTTAGCTGACCGTCTCTCTCTGTATAATACTCTCATATCCACACATGCAGGCAGCACTGCAGGACCTTTGCCTCCTCAACAGGACTGAAAGAGTTCTCAGTAATATAAAAAAACAACCTGTGGCCATGGAAGTGATCGGAACACCTGAAATCAATGATTTGGCTGCACGAGTGAATGTCATGTGTAATGGCACATTATAAAGGAGAAGAACAGTATTGTTATGACCGCTTATCCAATTCTGTGTTGCATCGTGGCTGAAGCATCTGAAGCTGTCATAGAGAGGAGGGGTACACCGCCAATCGACTGCAATCCAAATTAAGCCCCTGCCTTCCTCTCACAGCAGGAGACAGTTTGCATCTGTTGGAAATATTCCGGTTTAGGTAAGGGGGCTTCCACTGAAGAGCATGCATGAGGCAGGTACAGCAGGCTGGCGTGCAACCACTTTTCCTCTGGTTTCCACTGTCTTCTTGTATAATCTTCCACTTATATATATATATATATACAGCACACATGCAGTGCTCAGAGAAGCACTCCTGTCATGAGGTTAAAACAGACCTCTCTGGAAATGTCATTTTAGCAGCAGACTTTACTGCACGATGACATTCAAAATAATGTAATTACCTGCGATTTCACAAAAGCAGCAAAGCCGTGACCTTAAGTGACATGTTTAAATATTTATACAGTGGGGTATTTTTGGGAGCCGCCCCCTCACAAAGGTGAGGATTCCGAGCACGGAGCTCATTCCAGCAAACGGAAGACAAGACCTCATCTGCGGAGCGACAGAACGGCACACGGAAAACACGACTGCTGCCGGCTCCTTAAAACAAGCACATTCTCCATTACTGCAAACTTATTTTTCCAGCTCAAAGAAAGATGACTGATGCATCAGTGTGTCAGCTGCTGCGGCATCTTAACACCCTGCTAGCTAGAAGATAGCGTGAAATAAATGTTAGAAGCATTTGGAAAATTGGAGAAACCCTAAAATAAAAGTCTTCCCATCCATTTTCTGGACTGCTTTTCTGGACAACCAGCCCACAGGACCAACACAAGGAGACAGGTGGCCAGTTAACCTAACATGCATGTCTTCAGACTGCAGATCATGCAAACCACGTAAGAAGGAACGAGCCACCCAGGAGGCTCAAACTCAGAACCTTCTTGCTCAAAGTGTCAGAGCGCAAGCTCACCAGATTACACTGAGCCAGATGACATGGGAGCACTACTCCTATCCTCCTAACTCAGCTCTCTGCTGTCCTTTCTGCTCCCCAAATAACACATTTCAAAACCATAAATCCATACCATGACCCTAAGCCAGCGAGTTTAGAGCGAGGTTATTGTAGGTCAGTGCATCCAGAGGCTGTCTTCAGGCTACAGATGAGTGCCAATGTAAAGCCATTTCCTCCCCCAGAAAAAGGGCCTCTTGGCTCGGCTGGCTGGCTGGGAGCGCCAGCCTCCTCTTCCTGGTAGTCTGTAATTACTGTAGGCTGATCCAATAAGGGCTGGAGTCTCAAGAAGGAACTTCCTTCAAGCATGTTTCAAATTAGACGTAAAACACACACGTCTAAGCGTGTAATCACATGTTCACGCATGTAGCAGAAGGCCGTGTTTACAAAGCAGGACGTGTGCTCACACTTGCCCATGCACACGTTCTGTCCAGCTCTCGTAGAGAACTTCGTAGGATGTTTCTGTTTTGCGCTCTGCAGACCTTTTTTCTCTGGACAATTTCAAAAATAATTGCACCTTTCCACCGCACTGCAAAAAGCCTGTGAAATGATCACTTTCCGGTGGTGAAGTTCTACTTCAGGTTGGGGAAGATGGTGGGGTAGAGGTCTGGCTAAATATCAAACAAAATATCCACACATGATGGAAATAGATTACAAACATATCGCATCATCGCTCTGTCACATATCGGTGGAAATGTGCTGACTGCCCATCAGAGAAAAGGTTTCAGCATTGTCTGAACGGTCTGCGGTCAGTGACACAGCATTCAGTCTGCTCCTCGGTCTGCTCTGAAGCTCACCGACGCGTTCACAGCAACTCTGAATACGTGCAAACCAAACCAGGGGACAGTACAGAGACCAGCGGGGTTACGGCTGAGTCAGCTGCCAACTGTATCAGTGGTTTCACTGTAATTTCCCAGAACTGTACGAAGCAAGGATTCATTTAGCCTGCAGGAAGTGGAGAAAGAGCCCAATACATGGAAACAGTTCTGGCTTATTACAGTGTGTCAACATGTAGGCCTACAGCAAAGAAAATAGTAATAAATTATAAAATATTTTTGGATTTTTTTTTACATATCTGGAAAAAAAATCTCCTGCAGATCCAGTTCAACCTTTCCTCACTTTAGAGAACCGAACATCACGTGGTGATAGTGGGGTCGCTTTTGTGGGACAAAAATCTGCGGCTGCATCTTGCAAATCATTGATGCATTTCTTGCACTGGTTCCGAAATATGAAGAACTGGTTCTGGTTTGGGCATCGGCACCAGCATTTTGGTTTGATAAATAACCGTTTAATTCAGGAACATCACACAGCACCACATAGTGGAAGTGTGGGAAAAAGTAGGAACTGATGTAAGTGGGTCCCAAACTGGAAAGAAGTATTTCAAACAGAGACAAATGCATTATATTTAAATCACCACCACAAGTAAAATGACCCTTTTTTAAAATCTTTAAAGGTATGATTGGATATAATTTTCTTTTGTGGAAGAT
The DNA here is from genome assembly GCA_034780415.1 of Cichlasoma orientale. NCBI lineage: Eukaryota > Metazoa > Chordata > Actinopteri > Cichliformes > Cichlidae > Cichlasoma > Cichlasoma orientale. Next base: position 35,914 of record JAVDPK010001829.1, on the reverse strand, counting down.
GTAACCACATACTTGGCAGCGTGAGCCGGTACCTTCTGCAGGTCCCTGGTCTCTGACATCACGCTCTGGAACATCCTTTTACAGAAAATTCCCGACGGTTTTCCCACACTTGGTTCCAAAGCTCTGCTCTAAACAGACCGATGTGGAACCCGTCTCTGTTTCCTTAAGGCTCGGAGAACTCTTTAAAACACACGCAGCTCACTCGAGCTTCTGATCTTTGGGACTCAGTCTGAAACCCCCTGATTCTAGTTTATGGATTTAATGGGGTGACATACAGTAAGTAGAGACTTACAGCAGGCTTCATTTTATATAGATATCCATATTTGACTCCCTCTTTTGGTCTTTTCTGTATCTTTACTTCCATTTTATAAACCTTAACAGACCAAATGATCAACTTGCATTATTTAATCCACCCACAGCTTTGTTGCAGTAATTACCAGCAGGTCTTATGACTCAATTTAGGGGTTGCTGAGACCAGATTAATCACTTCGCCACCGACTGCACTGCACATCTTAGATGTTACGGCCCGCGCGAGTTCCTGTGTTTCCACTGGTTTGTGTCGCGGTGAGCCGTACATATTTTCACCAGCCTAAAAGCTATTTGGCAGCACAGGATGTTTGCTGGAGCTGCCTCAGGAGTGACTGAAAACATGAGGTTTACGTGAGGTCACATTCAGGTCCGACGGCTCCTTCACTTCCTGTATTATTTTAAAATGATGCACATGCATACAAGTGTATGGAGGCCCCTACGTGGCCACAGCGTGAATTCTTGAGGCCACACTGAGTAGGCTGCACAATATGCTTTTTGTGTGTGGATGATTATGGCTGCTGTATTCCCTCTGAATACAGTTTTTCTGCACAAAAATGCCAAACCTCAAACAAACCATACTATGATATGGACTCCCACTGTGACCATACGCATATTTTATACAGATGTAACACTGTGATTTATGATTCTGATTAAATATAACTCTACTATGCTTGGTGAGCAGCAGTGGGAGGAATCAGCAAACACACGACAATATTTTAAAATCTATATTAGAGAGATTTTATTTATTTTACTCCTTCTGCACATTGGCCACGTGTGTGTGTGTGTGTACGGCACCCGAGCATATTTATCTGCTGGTGAGTTACTTCAGTAATGTTTAGTATTGGTATTGCCAAACGTTTTGGCGCATTGCGCAGATGCACCACATCAGCAACACCACAACCATGTTGAGCAATCCAGTTCAGTGATGCTGGTAAAACCTTTTAGGAAGAAAGAAAAAAATTGCATTATTTTTGTACCAGAGTGCTCTAAGATGGGCATTTAACATGGAAATTTTTAGGGACTGAGTTTAATAAATTTAAAAAATGCTGAACTCACTTTGGAAATCCAGAAACTGCAGTTTTTGGCAAATTTGTACCAAGAAGGAACCTCCAGGACTGAAAAATGAAGCACATTATTTTTTAATGCATCTACACTAACTTGCCAAAAGTATTTGCTCGTCTGTCTTCACACACATATGAATTTGAGTGACATCCCAGTCTTAATCCACAGGCTTTAATATGATGTTGGCCCACCCTCTGCAGCTATAATAGCCTCAGCTCCTCTGGGGAGAAGGCCTGGCTCACAGTCTCCGCTCTAATTCATCCCAAAGGTGTTCTATCAGGCTGAGGTCAGGACTCTGTGCA
>JAVDPK010001829.1:0-28895 GCA_034780415.1 Cichlasoma orientale | reverse complement strand
TCATTCGAGTAAATGTTCTCAGTGAGGAAACATCAGCTCGTCATTTTTGATTATTTCTCCCCTTCAGGGGCGTAACATTAGCAAGTGATGGCGCCCCCCGCGCACCCCGCCCTGTCACCAATACCAGACTCTGATTTTTTCCCCTCTGGCTAGATCACTACACCATAATATTGTTTCACTGCAGTATGCAATCTACCACCGGGCACGGACACCGTCTTTCACAACGTGCATGCGCGATTTTGCGACGGTCCTCTTCACACTTGATTTTGCATGGAAGGGGGAAGAAGAGGAAAAAGAAGGCTCAATGGACAATTTCAGGCTTCCCATTGGAGAAAAAAACTACACTTCCCAGCCAAATGATGTCACTTCCTGTTAGTGACTTGTATAAAAAATGTGAAAGTTCATGCTGAGATAATCCAATGTTGGAAGTGCTGTTCCTTCACCAGAATCAACCGCGCCATTATTAAAACCCGACAGCAAGAAACTGGAGGCACGAAACCACCACGGTGGTCCAATGAGGAGGTGCAGACATTTCCGTGCTTGGTGGGAGATGAGACGAGAAATGAGAACGTGCATCATGAGGCCTCCGAGCTAATTGCTGCTCACGGGTACCGTCGCACAACACAGCAGTGTAGACAAAGGCTAACACATACAAATGATGTCACCAGACTTCTGCCCGCGTTGCTATATTGACTCCACCCACACCGAGGTGGTCCTCAATTGTAATGGAAACAAAACAAAACCGTGCCGAGTTGAATCGACCGCGCTGAGTAATGGAAACGCGGCACAAGTGTAACTCTTTTGGTTTACGTGCAAAAAGAATTAACACTCTATTGATCTAACTGTTCGCCATCACTGCAATTAGCAAGCGGGCGTGGCATTCAGCATTTAACATTAGGAAGTACATTATCATTAGCAAGTCTGGAATTGGAGTGCAATTTATTGAAAAGGTGGAATCATTAGTGACTTCTCTGCAACTACTGCAAAGCCATCCAGTGGATTTTCGGTTTCTAAATAATGAGTACAATACTATCACACACTGACCATACAAATTCAAAAACCTGGTCTTGGAAAGCTGCCGAACCCACAGTGCAGAACGAGAGTCTGATCTCACTATCAGCTGTGTTGCCTTTACCATTATAATCCTCAGCATCACTTTTGCCACAGTGTAAATGTACATTTACTACCTCACTGTGGTCAGTTTTTAGTCCAGATATTTCACATAAACCCAGTTTATTAGAAATTAATGAATTAGTGGGGTCAGGGGCTGGTAGGAAATCTCCTGTAAATATTAAAGAGGGTTCAGGGTCACTTTGGAATGGAAAGTGAAGCTGTCTGAGAACCAAATGTTTATGGGGAGTGAGTGTATGAGGGAAGAGTCTATACATAGCTTTTAAATGAGGGAAAGTGCACGTTTTTATTTAATTATAAAGTGTTTTTTTGGTTTAGTCATTTATGGATGTGTGACCTTTTGGTACGCTACACCAAACATATTGCTGTAAGTCCCCTGGTGCATTAAGTAAAGTCACTATACCGCCACTGCTCACTCACAAAATCGCCACTTTCCTCTCTTAACTCTACCTGGATCACGGTGAGTCAGGTGGGGCGCTACACCGAGACAGATTGCTAGCAAGCGGCAACATCTGTGCTGAAAAGAGGTGCAGTAAATGGACTGGCGCTTCCATAGCGCTTCCCTGTGGTTATTTCTGCCAGTCTGCCAGTGTGTGGCTCAAACCTATACAAATATTTAGTGTAATACATGTTCAGTAGTTACAGATAAATATAAAACATAGTATCCAGTATATCTATACAAAGAGCTGCAAGTGGTGAGGAGTCGGACGCACTGAGGCTGGCGACCAGAGCAGAAATCCAGCAGACAAAAAGTGCCAATACAGCGTCTTTAGATCTTTATCCATATGACCGCGATTCCACCGTCTCCTCAGTATGCACAGAACCTATTGTACAGTCAGCTCATCGCACACAGATCTATTGTCTTTTTCCATAACACCCCAACCTGGCGAAGCCACAAAGAAGGGGTTTTCCAACAGCATCTGCCACAGTTTATATGGTAGGTTTAGAGAACAATAGATAGGAACTCATGGCTTACGTAGTGTGTGCCACAATGATACTGTATCACACACACCACAGTGAGGATGTATAAGACATGAGGTTGGCTTGTTGTTATAAGTGACTAAATTGTACCAGGTCACAGCAGAGATGCACACTCAACACATTTACCAGAGAATGTCCTACATTACTATTTAGCAAGGACAGCTTCACTTCATTCTGGTTTGACCTGCATGTTAGTGCTTATTTCCACACACACAAAGCTCGGGTAGTCAAGTCAACCAGCCCAGGACACAGATTGGCTTTTGAGTTTGTTAAGTTAGTGTTAAGACAACACACATCTACTAATGTCTGTGTTATCCAAACTTTACGGTGTTTGGTACCCAGCGATCGCCAAGACCACTGGTGCAAAAACCCTTATGCAAACAAAATGTGGCTCCTCCCGCTAAAACACAGAGCTACAATTTAGCAGCATTAATCCAGAAGATCAACTTACACAGGTTTCCACATGGAGGAACAGTAAGGCTGGTGGGAACAGTTTCCTACACACACACACACACACACACACTATATATATAGATATATATATATATATATATATATATATATATATATATAGGTAAACTGGACACAGGAGACTGAGAGCGTACAGGTGTGGAACACAGGTGAAACTAATTAGTGTATATTATATAATGTGTGTGTTTTATATAATGGTAAACATTTTATAATATGAATATTCTTCAGAGAAAGTATAACCATCAATATAAATTAATATAATTGGAACTGAAAGTTCATAAAAAAAACATTGTTATTGTGTTTTGAGTGATTTTCCTCCTCCTTATTTTCTCCTGCTTCCTCCTCACCTCTCTGCTCATCTCCAGTGAATAAGTGCCAGCTCTGATCGGAGTCTGAACATAACATGACTACCGCTGTGTGTCTTCACCGACTAAAATACCCCGTGCAGGCTTTCTCCAGCCCCACCCTTGGACAAATATAGCACTACACAGGCGCTTGTGGGTAACAAGACTGCTTTTAGACCAAAATATACAGTGCAAACATATGGACCTAAATAGTCCCAGAGATGCAATCAAAACAGGTAATTTCATCCAGCATCTTCATGTCCTGCAAGTGAATACAAAATAAGCTATTTACAACGGGTTCAGCAGCAATATTAGCAGTTACATAACCAAATACACATTTATTTGGTTGGGTTAAGGACCGCCATGACATATAAACTAACATTTTTCTTTGTTTTAATGACACCGCAGCATTTTTTTTCCCCTCCTCTTGTGCAGAAGAACAATGTCGGAGCTTAACTTTATGGCTGGTTTTACCATGTTGCTTGTTAAATGTTATTGGTGAGCAGAATACCCCAAAACACAGAACACCACCCTATAAGACAGCAGCCAACATAACCAGAAAACACAGGCCTGCTGTGTGTTGATGCATGAGCTGAATGTCATTCAACAGAACTTTTCTTGGCGGTAAGACCAGTCAGTGTGCTTTCCGGCACCAGTGCTGAACAGCAAGAGTCCTTCTTAACCAAAGCCATATTTGCCAGCCGGCAGAACCCGCTAGTGGGAGTGCCTGAGCCCTGGAATAATAATAGGCAGGCGGTAAGTGGCATGAGCTACCACAAGTACACAGATGTGAAAATCAGTAAGTTCATAAGGAAGCAGTAGTATAAGGAAGGTGATTAATGGGAATGTAATGTCTAAATGTTGATGTGAATGTTGCAGCTTATGTAGTTTCTGGCATCACTGAGCGCAGCTGTTTCCCATCAGCCATCGAGAAAAGAGGAAACAAGCCAAATAGAAGCAGATATGCCATCAAATCTGAAAACCTAGGATTGTCACGTCTTCTTAAGGTGTGAGGGTCATAAGATGATGATAGCAATAAAGGAAATGTTGAAGAAACAGAAAAAACATTCAGAGGGGTATCAGATTAGATGGCAATCCATCCCATAGGTATTAAGACAGGCTGGCAGTGCTACACAAAAGCCCAAAGTCACCAGCAAACTGTACATCTGTCAAGGATCGGCTGTGTGGCAGGCAGGAAGAGGACCCCAACGCAGGATGCACCAATAGCAGTAAACTTGAATGTAGCTTTATTGATGCGGAACCAAATGACCAGACAGAGCAGGAGGCAAAACAGTACACACACACACAGCAGGGAGACAACAACAGGCACCGAAAACACAGGACTTAAATACACAGGAGGATAGCGAGGGGAGTGGAAACAGTTGGGAACACAGGCGACGCTACTTACTAAGACAGGACCAGGGGAAGCAAAACTGAACATGACAGACAGGGACCACATGACTATCAAAATAAAACAGGAAGACGAGGGAACAAATAATTTTCTGGAAACCGTAAATACCTGGACCCAAGAACATGTTTCAAAGAAATCCACACAACAAGAAATGCCCGTGTGCTCGCTAGTGCTACCATAGAAAATGATAAACCATCTAAGTCATAGAGATTCATCCACTGGGTGCCATAAATGTCAATCCAAAATTGGTTGGATTCCTTTGACACACAGAACACCACTAAACAATCACACATAGACTGTTTGATAATAATAAGGGATAATGATGGGTGTTTTTTTTTTCTAGAATTAGTTTAAGTGTAGCTGCCGCCATCCAGTCAAAATATAAAGCAAAAACCATTTTCTCTTTGAAAACACAGTTATTGCTGCGGTCTGCGACACATCACAGGTTCCTTATAGCGACTTTGAAAAGAAAAACAGAAACTAGACTGAAGTGGGTGGCAGGTGGATGTTCTTCCAAGTCTAAGTCATCCAAGCGGTGCAGAACCAACCTACTGATCCGCCCAGCGCTCTGGTGGTCCATTCCTTCAGATTGTATATCTTACACATAGATGTAATAAATTTTTTTGTTACTGCCTTGGGTTTGTAACAAAGCTTAGGGGCTCCTTAATTACTCCCAATGTGACTTGCTGACTCACTAGACTGGCCAACTGTAGATGAGCCAGCATTGGCGAGTTACGAATAAACTTGTTCATGTGGGTTTTCTTCTAAAACACTCACCACATCTGAATCGTTGGATCAATCAGGACTCGGAAAAACATCATTCTGTTTTTTGGCAGAGCTCTGAAATCGTGGGAGGTGGATGGTAAAGCTTTTCCACCCTAAAATCACTTCGACCAGCAATGAAGAACCCTCAGTCTTTGGCCACTGCCTTTGGGAAATAGAGGAACTGGAGGAAATAACCCCCCCCCACACACACACACAATTTTTTTTTCTTGAACTATGGCTTGTATTCCTTTTGAAATCATATTACTAACATAACTACCAATTAATTTTACATCAGATTGTGTTAATTTTATCGTAACTGTTGTTATATATGTTGATGTCTAAGCAAAGTCGTTCTCGAAGCAGGTGTCGTCACTTGGCAGCCTAATTGGCAACACGTTCTTGCAGTTGCTTTGGCATAACCAAGACCAAGCGCCTGTCTAAGCTAGGGCTTTCATTTCAGTTAGACAGCAGAAATAGAATCATCTTAACGAGGGGCTTAACGAGGTAAGTTCAGGTTTATAACAACACCGTTTCAGAATGAAAACGGCTAAGTTTTGATGCGTTTCGACCTCCCAGGAGAACGGAGTGAAAACGATGCTTTTTGGAAACGGGGGCACTTGCACACGCGCACTATACCCACACCGCCAACTGGTGGCCTGGCAATAGGAACTGCAGCGTTTTCAGCGTTTTGTCATTCCATGTAAGCAAAGATCGTTTCTGAAACGTCTCCATGTAAACACGTCACTTTTCGGAAACGACAATGGCAAAACGAGTAAAACGGGGCCATAGTCACATTTTCCCATGCAAACACAATCATTTCCTTGGCTCATCCCACCAGAACCTGCGAACAAACACCATGCCTTTTAATGTTAATGATGGCATAAACCGTGACCTACATCACTACCATTCGAGTTTACCTATTTAAACTTCTATTTATTATTATTGTGTGTTTTTACACTTGAGATTTATGTAAGAAAATAACATTTATATTTATGTTAAATTGTTTACGATGGTTGCGGCACTGCCTCTCCCTGAGCCTGGTTCTACTGGAGGTGTCTTCCTGTTAAAGCGGAGTTTTTCCTTCCCACTGTCGCCAAGTGCTGCTCATAGGGGGTCGTTTGATTTTTGGATTTTCTCTGTATTATTGTACAACTATTGTTGTTATTTGGCACTATATAAATAAAATTGAATTCAATTGAAAATGAATTAAAATGCTTAATTTGCTTTGTAAATGCATTTGCTGCTAAATAACTTTCTTCACCTGTTGCCAATAAACTTGATTAATGGTAAAATGTTCCTGTAGCTGTTTCCTTTTAGTACATCTTACTTTTCCAGCCTTCTGTCGCCTCTGTCCAAACTTTTTTGAGACCTGCAGCTGCCATCGAATTCAAAATGAGCTAATATTTTTCTTAAAATGGTGAAATGGTGTAAAATACAGGTTCATGAAATTTGCATATCATTACATTCTGTTAATTTGCATTTTACGCAGCATCCCAACTTTTATGGACGTAGGTTCGTCTATTTTGTCCACCACGCTGGTTAAATCTCGCTACTGCATAAACAGTCTTTTTACTCAGTGAGTTGACATTCACTTTTAACTTTAATTCGTACACAAAGGCGCACACACCCTCATAAGGTTTGTAATGAGATAAACACACAGAAAGCCCAATGTGATATCATTGCCATAGGCCTGCTTTCCCAGTGCAGTCTGGTTAAATGCGCTTGTTTTAACAACACCTCTGAGTTAATGTTCGTCTACAAGAGCCGGATTAGCTGCTGGGTGTTTTCCCATTTTGATCTAATCCTGTGAGCCTGCAGCTAATTTAACCACAGACTGTAAGGAACTAAAAAATAATGTCTGTGGTGGCAGATAATGAGTGAGGAACAAACTCTAAAATGACTAATATGTTTTAAAAAATAATGGTTTGGCTGCTTGCTAATTGGTGACATAAGTCTATAAGCCAGCGACCAAAGAAACCACAAAATGGTCTTGATCCTCGCTAACGACTGAATCTAGATTTAAGAATGGAAACTTTCTGCACTCTCATCCACCCAGCGGCTGGCAGCTTCTCTCTGATAGGTGTGTGGGACCCTTCGACCACCAGGAGAGTTATTGACCGGCTAACGAAGAAACAAAAGCGCAAAAACTGATTTTTATTTATTTATCTTTTGCTCGGGCGTTGATAGCGCTATGACTGTGAATAATTCTCATGTAAACATAAATATGGCTTCGGTGTGTAGGACACGGTCACATTCAGTTTGTTCCTGCTGGCGGCTTCTTATGATTCTTTTTATTAGCAAGCGGGGAAATCAAATGATATAGTCACGGAGCCACAGTTCCTATTAAAGGAGGAGGTTATGGTGAATGGAATAGTCAGCAAATCATTAGCATGGGAAATTTGTGCTTGATTCCCATTTCAAAAGAAAGTCATCAGTCACTGTTGCACCTTGGGGCCTGTGGGGGTGGGGGGAACACCCACTGCAACAGTGGTTGTCGCCAGGATTGAGTGAAGTGAAGACCCAGGATGTTAAGGCAACTTAGGCCCCAGTCACACAGGCCTAAAGACTGGTTGGCAACTGCCTGGCAATCAAAAATAAGTATTCCAGACTGGCTGATTGCTAAAGCCTCAGTCGTGCAGGCCTAGAGAGCAGTCAGTGACCCCCTTGCATCCACTGGTTGCCAGGGAAAAACTTGTATTTCCCGACTGTTTGGTGAGGGGCTGCAGTAGGTTGCTTGCTGTTGCTAGGTAAATTTGGTTACAAAGAGATAAATGGTGGTGCACCATAAGCCACCAAAGGATGGTTTATGGTGCACCACCAGCAAGGTTGTTCATTAACATTATTTTCAAGCTGGTTCCCCTAAACCATTTACTGAAGCGGAAACATCCATGTACAAAGGGCTGTTGCACAATACCTACATTAGCCTGTGTGGAAAGCTGAAGTGAACCTAAATCCAGCCCCACCCGGACTATATCCAGACTGCTATGAATTACATCCTCAGACTACAAAAACAAGAAAATACATAATATCTCGTCTGAAACACAAGCCAAACCAAACAGAGCTCTGAGCCCTGTGTTGATGGTAATTACTGTAGATAGTAGAGTGTAATAAAGCATCATTCATCAAGTGGAAACTTTTACTATGCTCTGCAAACCCCCCACACCCCCCTCATATATATGTTGTCTTTGGGCATAATTAGAAGAAGAATGTCTGAGAAAGGTTGTTAGGGAACCACCCTGAGCTGCATCCACAGACTCCATCCTCCAGACCTGTAATTGGGATTCTTATCTGCTCTGCATCTCACTGCATGTAACTGGTGCAGCTCCTGCTAGGAAAACAAATAAATCATACATTTCAAATTCGCAAAACTGCTACAATATTTCTATATTCAGTGGACCGTCATCACATGTGACCATTAAGTAAGGACTTCAGATGGAAGGAAGGAATTCATAAGAGCCGATTGAGTACTGAACAAATTTCACCCAGAGCCAGAGACAAGGTCTGCATGGAGAGTGCTCACTGTCTATAAACAGACTTGTGTGTGCACTCTGGCCTGGTTTCACTGCCAAAATTATGCAGGAAAAAAATATGATATGCAATTACTGACAGAAAAGCTGCTGTGATGTCAGAATGAATCAAGAAAGGAGGGAAAACGGTGCAGAGACTGAAGATTATACAGTAGTTACAGTAGCTGAAAATGAAACCTAAACTGCATGCAGTTAAAAAAGTTACAGCAGAAGCTGAAACAGAAAACTGAAAGCAAACTTTAAATCTGTATTTCAGATGTTACGAATACCAAACGTTAACGCCTTGAGAAAAAATATGAAGCAAGCAGTGGGTGAAATCTAAATGATCCAGCTGTTAGATACCAAATTTAAACTTTATTAATTACTTTTAAAGTCTTACCTGGGCTCACTCCTACCTGCGTCAGAAATTAAATCAGACCTTATGAACCGAGCTGCTGCCTGCATTCCTCCGGCCGGACCTAGTGTTTCCACATGCCGCCTCATTACCAGAGGAAATGGGTCATTTTAATGGCTTTTTAAGAAGTACTAAAACAGCTCAACTTCCCACTCTACTATTTCTGTTGAGTAATTTAGTAACTATAAATGATAAAACTCCATTTTATAGCCTGTGTACTACTCTGCAAACCTGTGCTACTCTGCTGCATCCCAGAATGCAAAGCATACACCTGGGAGTTGGATTGGATCGAGGTGGGATTACATTTTAACCATAATCGAAACACCTGAGCTGAGACCGCCTCCTACAGAGGATCAAAGGGTCAGCTGTTTTGGTCCGCGTCTGAGTGCGATTATAAAATAAAAAAAGTAAAAATTGTTGGGTTAAGGTTGCCTATCTTGGCCCAGGACACGTTTGCAGAAGAGAGTCTAGGTCTCAAGAGTTACTCCTCCTGGTTTAGGCTTTCCAGGGCAGGAAGCCCAATGGTGGAAAGTGGGCAGGCAGGTGAGTTACCGGTGAGCACTCCTGATCCAGCCCACAACGCCACCTGAGACTTTGAGATTCAGAGGGAAGAGTGAACACCCCCTGAAACCACGTGCAGCTTTGATTAAACTCTGGTTTAAATCCTGCAGTTTCTTGCTGACTGAAAACACATAAAGACAAGTTATGTTTCCCCACGTGAGCCTCAGCCTGCAGCAGTACTGAGAGACGACAGCGCTTCCTTCACCAGACCAGCGTCGCCACAAACGCTGACATTTAAACAGCGTTTGCTAGCAGTGAAGTTTAGTTTCTTTCGGCAGACTTTGCTACTGTTGTCATATTTGGGTTCCCAGTGCCCATCAATACCCGAGCCACATGATGCACATGTAGATCTATAATTACAGAGAGTTTGGTGAGCTGTGATTGCCAGGTTTGGATTTTTGGTAACAGCAGAGTCGCAGCAAGGCTTCTGCACCTTTATTTCAGCGCGTTGGACTTGAAGACTCGTCTGAATATTAACAGTCTAAATCCCGTTAACCGTGTTGTCAGTGGTTACTCGTTGAACTGCACCACTTAGACTGCTTTGCTTTACGCAGATGTTCTTTTGGCATCTGTGTAAAAACTCTGCTGATGGAATATTTTCTTTGTTGTTTCTGTGCACTTATTCACTGTTATTCTGCACAAAATTTACCAGTTGAGTGCTACCTGCTTTCTCCACAGACATCAGAGGAAAGGGTGACAGAGATCTCTGAGGACTAAGAATAAATTGCATAACTGGAACTGTTTGCAAAACTGAATTCCCTTCAACTTATCCCGAGCCATCAAGCAAGAAAACTGGGAGTAATCTATGATTTTAACTTTAACTTGGTGCTCATTTGAGGTCTGCCACAAAATTTGCCTTCAATCACTTGAAAAATAAAGCTGGACTTCAGGCTTTCATCCCTCTGAGTGACTGAAAAACTGGTGCACGCTTCTGCATACATCAAGCAGGCTCAACTCCTGTAATGCTCTATCTGGTCTACGTGGAAATGTTTTGCAGAACTCTCCCATCAGACTTCTAGAGAGCACCTGTTTAAAAGTCCCTCAACTGGCTGCTTGTCACTTTCTGCATTGATTTAAAAACCCTTTTACTTGCTTTTAAACCACTTCATCGACTTGCTCCAGCTGAAGCTGACAGTCTATGAACCAATGCCCAAAGGGTTATCGGCACAAAGTCCCATTAGAATATGTGAAACTGTTTCACTTCTAGGTGATTTTAAACTGAAACTCTGAACATAACCTGCTCCAGACCAGCACCTAGCCCCGAGAAAAGGGAGTCACCTCTTTAAACAACGTACCTCGCTAACTCATTAGTCTAGCTTTGTAGTACACCGCTTTGGAAACACGTTATATAATACACACACACACCAAAACCCCCCCCAAAAACACACAATGAAATTCCATGGAAGCATGTCACTGTGTCCAGGAAGTGAGACACTGCAGCCAAACCAATACAGGAAGTGACAAGCCACCCAGTCACTGTGGAAACTGGAGGTGGAAGCTAAGTATACTCCAGACTGGTGTGTGTGTGTGTGTGTGTGTGTGTGTGTGTGTGTGTGTGTGTGTGTGTGTGTGTGTGTGGTCAGTGTGACAAAATAAAACCAGGAAGTGATAAAAGCTCTGCAAAGAACAATTTTATATATTTTTTCCAGAAACATATTTTACTCCAAACCGTTCAGTCCGCTCGTTCTTATTGGCTGTTTTCTGTTTTATTTGGAACATGAAGCCAGTTTCTGCGCTGAAATCAATAAACACGTCTCAGATGAGCTCCTTCTTGGCTTCTCGTCTTATCCTGCCTGCTTTTGTAGTCTGCGAGAAGCCACTGTTTTCATTTAGGAACTTTCCACTAGATTAACTGCATTATTCTCACTGAGCTTTGTGTTTGTGCTGCACAGATCCGACAGTTATTTGTTATAGGTGGCGGATAAGCAGCTGCAGCCACATGAAGCCGGAGCCCAGTCTGTTTGCTTCCTGGCTCAGCAGCTGTGGCTTCTCCAGACTTTGTTTGTGGAAGATGCAAATTTGAGACAGAAAAGTGTCCAAACTGCGGCCGCGTTCACTGTCATTTTAGCCGAGGCAATAACAGCGATGAATTAGGTTTAACGTGATTGTTGTTTTACTAAATTGTGCGAGTGAAAACAGCTCCTTCACCTTCCACACAAAACTGCTCATGTCTCTGTTTTTGTGTCTTTCTGTGCATTCAGCTGACACTTTTGCCTAAAGCAAATTTCAGTAAATGCATTTTAACCTATAGGATTATGAGGCATCATTCTTAAACCAAAGCTCACCTTTTTAAACACAGGACGATGTTTAAGAGGTGGCTGAAGAGCACCGGTGATTCTGCTGTCACCTCATTCGGCTTTTAAGCTGTTTGTGAAATGAGTGAAACACCTCATAGGCACCCTGCTGTGGCTACTCATAGTCTATAAGCTTACCATCCATTCTCCATGGATGGCTGCGTGAATGAGTGCATGGAAAAAAAACTCTAATGGAGTTTTCACCCCAGGAACCTAGAAAATGTATTGTTCTAACATGTGGTTAACCTTGTGGAAGGGTGTATTTTAACAGTCTGGCGCAACCATCACCCTTTCCTAAACCTAACCTGAAGGTTTTTGGTGCCTAGACCTTACCAAACATATGCAAACAAAAGACTGAGTCAAAGCAGAACGTGGGGCCAGAAGATGAAATGTGTGAGAAAAGATTAACTGTAGAGGTCAAAAGCAAACAAAGGTGAGAGCTGCACAATCCCACCTATCTTGTCCTTGATCTCTTATTTCTTAAAGTCTACGTGTTGTGTTCACCCTGATGTAATGAGCCCCTCTGAATGTGTGTGTTTATGTTCAGTTGTTACGTCTGCTGCCTTCTTGCCCATCTCAGTCTTGAAAATTGCACTTTTAGCCTCAGTGACATTTACACCAGGATAAACAAGTGGTTATATAATAAAGTGGATGCAGAGGACACCGGTGGACGATACCTGTGTTTGCAGCTGCTCGGCACTTTTCCACAGTTTCACTACCACTGGGAGAGCGGCCGGTCGATTGGTGGGTAACACACCATGCCACAAAGGTCAGAGCATCTCAAACATTGAGTCCACGGTCACCAGATCTCAATCCACTAAAGCACCTTTGGGATGTGGTGGAACCGGATTCACGCCACGGCCAACAAATCTGCAGCGACTGTGCGATGCTTTGTGTCCTCATTTAGATCTATTTCTTCTCACGTCTGCTTTCAAAACCTGATGGATGACCTTACAGTGGCTACATCCATCTTTTATACACATCTTGTGATTCATAATCAATTTCATAACTGTCTCGCCACATCTTATATGTTTGGTAAAGCAGTCTTTCCCCAGTATGTAATAATACACAGTAATGAGGGAATAAGAGGGAGTTTCTGAGATTTAAGATTAGATCAGAAGTAGGCCTAATGTTTCATGAGAAAATATGAACGATATCAGACCAAAGCAGTTTAATTTTAGCACACCAAACCATGGCACTTTCAGGAAGACATCTGGGTCGGTTTTGTGAAATCGTGTGCGCTTTCTGTTGTGTGCCTTGTGTCTTTTCTCACTGTGTCGAACACATGCAGAGCAGCTGCTGCACACGGGATTTGCAGCGTAGAGGAGCTGCAGCAAAAAGAAGCCAGTTTGAAGTTCATTTTCAAGTTCCTCCTTTGCCTGCTCTTGTGAGAACATCTGTTGAAATGCAACACACATCTGCCTGCACCACACTAACACACACCGTCTGGGAAAGTCCTCATGATAGAGCGTTTCACACTCTTCTCATTTATGTCTTGTTCCACTGTCTGACAGAGAGTTCCAGCACATTTATAGCCCGGAGAGTGTGTATGTGCAATTGTTTGCTCGTGTGTGTTTGGATGACTTTGAGTGTGTGTGTGTGTGTGTGTGAAAATGCACGTCTTAAACTCCAGATAAAGTTGTTGCTTATCCAACAGTAGCCAGACCACATCAGCTCTCTCCCAGGATCCATTAACACTCTCGCACATATATTTTTAATAAGGCAACGTGATAGACTGGTGTTCTTTAAAAGCTTTAGCAGCGTTTTGTATTACCGCACAAATATTCTGAGATTGCTATTAAAAGGAATATTTCCACACTGGGGCGGCCACAGAAACTCAGGCCCCTCACGTGCATTTTACAAGGAGAAAATGACCTGTGACCTCAGACCTTGCACACACGAGAAAGGCGTCAAAATGAAGCAATGCACATGATATTCTCTTATTGATCTTGGTGTTGTTTTTAAAGCTAGCACTCACTCAGTTTTAAACATACTACGTCAATATTAAATGTAATAAACCACAGGACACAAACCGAGAGACTGGAGGCCTCAACTACGACTGCGTCTTTAACCTCAGGGTCAACCCTAGGTGGCTCCCTTCTTACTGGGGTATATTTCCATGCAAACACACAAACCTAACCTGCTCCGGCGCAGATTATTCAGTTCACTGTAACAGGATCAACAATGGATGCTCTGCAGGGGGAGGACAGAGTGAGCTGGCCACAGTCCAGGAAGTATGGCACTATGTCCGAGTGTGAATGAAAAGGAGTGGAAGAGCCAAACCGTTTGAGGAGCGGTGGGCCACAGGCTACGCAGATCTCCTGGGGGCAGGATTTCTTTCCTGGCATCACAGTCTCATGCAAACTCATGCATTCATACAGGACTTTTAATACCAAACTACTGTACAGTGCTTTATTTCTCTCACACACACTCGTGCTGCTGCTTGGTGTTGATTTCATTCTGTATTTTGTGTTTTTTTAACCTCTTCATATTTTCCGCTGGCGCAGTTTTATCTTCCTTTGTTCCTATCCTCCTTGTGTTTAATCACAAACTGACTGTCCATCCACAGGAAGGCAGCAAAAGCATAAATCAGTCTGAAACAGTCGCACAAAAGGAGGCCAGTAAGAACACTAAGAATACCAGAAAAGGGCTAGAAAGCTTGGCTAATAGAACAAGATGAGAACACGATAATGGACTTGTAGTTATTTTGCCTTCGTGATCACGCTTTCATTTTGTTACATTGTTTCATGTGTCTTCTCACTTCCTGTTTTATTTAGCATCCCCTGTCCCGTGTGCTCTGTGTTTTGCTTTACTTCCCTGAGTCTCTGTTCTGCCCCAGCTGTTTCCACTCTCCCCTCGCTCCCTCTGTGTGTTGTCTCCATCTTCCCCCCATCAACTGTCAGTCTTGTTGTCGTATTGGCAGTGTGTCACCCTGTGTCCCCCAGTTTAGGTTCTCTTTAGTTTTGTAACTTACCTGTTTTTAGGGGGTTTTTTTTGCTCATGCAATCACGCTCCATCTGCCTGCATCTGATTTGGGTCCTCACCTTTTTTCACACGCCACACGGTGTGTTCGCACCGTGACCGTCTGGTTAAATTTAGGCATTGTAGCTGTGCGGTTCGGTTCAGGGGAAGATAAATCTATTCCAGATGCTGACTTCAATCAGACTCCCCTGCACACTGAAACATACGTTTTTAAAGGTCTATCCATTGCAATGTGGGGGTTCTTAAGAAGTGTCAGTATGTGATGAGATGAGACTGGGAGCTAAGGTGCAGGTATGTTTTCATAATGTGTTCTCTCTGAGGAGGTCAAATGATGCAGTTTGTCCCATGCCAGCACACGCGAGGCCTCTGTTGGCATTTTGGTTTGGCGCACTGGCTGCAGAGAGGTAAAGGTCCGATCCACACCAGCAGTCTACGGTATGAGTGGAAGTGATCTCCGACAGGAGCAGGGGAGATCTTGTTTTGCTCCCTAATGCCATAACCTTGTGCGCAAGCGAGAGATTAAAACAAACCGTCTGATAGCCTGCTTTGATTTCAGTGCTGTTGGTTTGTCTGTCAGGCCCAATTTCATGAAACCCGGTAGAGCGGTGGGGAAGAACCCAAACATGCAAAGCAGGACGTTGGCTTTGGTTACAGGATGCGCTCTATTTTGTTTCTTACCGACCTTCTTATCTTACTTCTTCTTATTTCATATGTCGCTGTGTTTTATATTTTCTGGGAAACGGCAATAAATGTTGTAAGAGTGGACAAACTGCGGAGAGTGTTATTTGTGGGCGTGCTGCAGGCTAGTTGAATCAGTTTTTATTGGTGGAGCACAGCAGGCTGTCAGTGTAAATCATTTAGTTAAGTATACAAACATACATTTGAGGAATGCAATAATGCAACATGAGCGCCGACAGATACGAACATTCAGACAAAAACAATAAAAACAAAGGTTGAACGCATGCGAACGGCTCAGCGAGACGGATGATTACAACACGCTCATGCACAATCAAGATACAAACACATATAAATGGGTTATAAAATCTTTGGTCCTCTCTTTGGGACAATTTTATTGAACTATGAAACAACACTTTTGTGCTTTTCCAAATAAACATTTCACACCACCAGAATTTGTTTTTGTTCCCAGTGTTGGAAACTGTGGGAGGCCTTACGGGGGGGGGGGACTCAGCGTCCCAGAGCAGTCCATCCTCTGCTCCTCACGTTTGATGTTTTTACTGCTTTATTTTTTTAATCTTTTTTTTTCTTTATTGCTTTTGCATTTTGTCAATGTTGGCAACACTTAAAGGTACTTTAGGGTCACAAACTGTTGGGACAAAGGTGAACCTCACAGCAGGGGGTCAAAATGAAGGCTTTTCCACGCTTTTATCACCTCACACCATGCAGAGCGCATAACTGGAATAATCTGCACTTACTGATTGATCTCAACTGATGTTTCACGTTATTTTCCATTAACATAATTGATTACCAGTGTATGTGCTGCAGCATTAGGGCCGTATCTACATACAAGTATTAAATACAAGACAGTAAATGATCTCAGACACCAACATTTCTGCTCCAGGACGAAAGCATGTCTTAACACATCTCTCTCAGGCAGGTCTCATGCTGCTTTATTCTTGCCAGATATTTATCTCTCTCTCACACACACATGCACACGCTTACACGTCTTGCTTTTGTAAATGAATACGCTGTCTTTGGTTATCAATCAGTATCTCAAGGCCAAAAGTAACCGATCTTTGGTTCTTGCATGTAAACAGGAGGATGATGATAAAGGATAACATATGTAAAATGATCAGTTATTTTCAGAGGCAACATTTTAATAAAAAATGCTCTTGAAGGACCTGTCTGGGGAATTCCCCGTGTCTAAAGCTATGACAGCTGGCATAGGCTCCAGCCCTCCTGTACCCTCAGATTGGATTAGCAGTTAAGAATATTGATGGATGGAGGGTCGTGGAGGCAGGACAGAGGGCCTGGGGGAACCTGTCCCAGCTGACACAGACTGTGGGAGGAAGCCAGAGTAACCAGAAAACAATGCAGGCGCAGGAAGATCATGCGAACGTCACACGAAAATGCCCCACCAGCCAGCAGATTTCATAAAATTGTGCATGAAATTGTTCAAAACTCGCGTGAAAATGGCTTAAGGTTAATAAAGGGGATTGTAGGTTAATAAGGAGGACAAATGAGCTGTATCTAGGAGCAGACTAAATAAACTGTGAGCATTAGTTTAATTGTACTTTCGCAACTTTGAGGACTCAGAACTGTCTGTGCCTTCGGTGTGATGACACATTATGTTTGTGTAATCAGTGTGCATGTGTATCAACCAAGAGATTAATGCTGCGGACAGATAAACTGAAACAACCTTCGTGTACTTGCATAATTGCACCTTTTTAGATGTGTCTAGGCCAATAATTTGAAGATGCATTATTATGCGCGTATCTCCTTGATGTGCCGCTCTTGAGTTTATATGCAGTGCATATGCACCCTGCCATTAATGCCGGATTGTCAGACATCAGCACACACAGACAGACATTTTCCTGTAATTGCAGGTTGCATCTCGGAGAAACTTTACCACACAGGCAAATCACATTTAATGATTCTGTCATCTCAATGAGAGTAAAATACAAATTATATCAGTATTCAAAGAATGTCTGTACACACAATACACACTGCACGTGCGTCTGTCTGGTCTTTAAATGTCTGCATGCCTTTATCCACGTATTTGTCTTGTATTGTGTGTGTGTGTGTGTCTGTGTGTAACCGTGCAGTGTGTAAAGCGCTCTGAGCTAACTGCTGTCGTGAGTTGGTGCTGTATGTTAATAAATCATACAACTGCTGGTTTTACTCATAGACAATATAGAAAACTGCGGCTCCTGGAATGTCACCTTTTGGTTTGTGTTTAGCTTTATAACCGTCGTCTCGGTTTTGGAGCCAGAAGTGAAAATATTAAGATAATATTTTTGTTAGCCTCTTGTCTTGTGTGCATGGCATTTGCCTGTCTCATTGTCTTTGATTAGTTTCAACTGCGTCTTGTTACTCTGGTGTTTCCCTGACTCGTTTTTGGAGTCTGAATCAAGCGGCCACTACAGAAACTGAAGTACTCGTCCTCAGATGTATAATTACACAATTGGTGCGTGAAATTCGTGCAAATGTTTCGTGCGTTAAAAACATTCCTCGGACTCACCAGTTTGCAACATTTATTTTTTCGGATCAATCTAGACTTATCTGATTTTTCATGTGAATAAACAGATCTGACCAATCACACCACTGCATTTGGCAACAAGTGCGCTCGTAGCTCAAAACGCACACCGGCAGTGAATATACAATGATATGGACATAGTAAAATAATACTATTTTACCTCAGACACACAGCTAGATGCTCTGGGTCAGTCGGCTCTGTTAAATTATTTCTCTGCGGTTCTGATACATGAGATTCTCACTGCTGCCGCCTTCTCGTGAGAACTGGGTGAACCCAGAATCTCAGTTTCTTCCTTGTCTTGTTTAGAAACATCGTTTTAATATATCAAGTCACATTTGACCTCTGACCTCTCCTTCAAGGTCAATAGATTGATCTGAAGGTCAAAGTGATAATAATGCTATATAGAGCAATTTAATTGAAACTGTGTTTCTCGCTGCCATTGTTTGGCAACATTTAGGAAACAATAGTGGCATATGGGGATTCTAAATAACACTTTATAGTTTGCATTCAAATATCAATATTGACCTTTGACCTCACTTTTACCCAGAATGTGTTTTATCTTCAGTGAAAATACTGCCTAGCTAGCTAAAAATACACTGTAGTATAATATTGTATAATAAGCTCAGGTTATTCATAAATCAGTACCTACTCCAACTTAATGTTTGTGTAGTCAAAGTGCATATCTAACAATCACACACACAATCACACCCTGGTGACCGCATCAGGAGCAACTTAGGGTTCAGCGTCTTGCCCAAGGGTTCTTTGGCACGCAGGCTGGAGCAGCCAGGGATCGAACCACCAACCTTCCGATGAGCAGACGACCTGCTCTGCCTCCTGAGCCACAGAAAACATCAATCATGCTATGTACCCTTATCTGATTTTTTTTTACCGCACTACAAACGTCTTAAAGTACATTTAAAAAGAGCAAAGAAGACAAAACGAGTAGATACAAAATACTATAATATTCTATTAAAAGGAAATACTGCCCAGAGAGCGAGCTGCAGAGTGCTTCTTGCTGTTACTGTTACTAGAAATGATACTGATAATAATGCTAAAATTGGACTCTGTTTGTTCTTGTATTCAATAAGCCGCTAAATTTCCTCCCCTTTGCTCTGGTGTCTTTTCAGTCTGTTCTAGTTCCAACATGGAAAGTTGAACATATAGACGAGGGGGGAAATCAGTCTGGTGTCACAGACAAATTCTCAATTATCCACAGCGACCTCAGTCAGATGATTTTCGTCTGTCTGTGAGGAAGCTGAATCACTGTCACACCACCTACCACTGCAGTACATGCTGCTGTTTTTAATCCACAGCTTGTTACTACATGTCCTTAAATTAACTCCATACATAGTAAGCATGAGTGTGTGAAAGAGAGAGAGGCAAGAGAAAGAAAGTGCATTCACGTGCGTCTGTCTGGTCTTTAAATGTCTGCATGCCTTTATCCACGTATTTTTCTTGTATTGTGTGTGTGTGTGTGTGTGTGTGTGTGTGTGTGTGTGTGTGTGTGTGTGTGTGTCTGTGTGTATTTGCCCCCGACACCACCACAGGACACCACCAACCACAGGAAGAGTGGGAGAGAGGGGAGGTGGACACCACGGAGCGGTTAACCTCATGACATCACGAGCGCCGAGGCGATTGGCTGCTGCCGGAGGCTGGAAGGTTTATAAGCCAACCGGTAGCGTTACTCTCAGCAGCAGCATCACCGTGCAGCAAACAACATCCAGGCAAACCCAGGAGATAAACTAAAGACAAACCACGACTGTGTGCTTCTGCTGCAGCCGCTGAAACCCTGAAGCTTCCTTCGACTGCAGACAAGGTCAGAATGAATTCACACTCAACATTATTTTTACTATGTGAAGTGCATGGATGGGGTTCTTTTATGCATTCCTGGTGTTGTGATTAGAGGGGTGAATTCAGCTGGAAATGCACTTTTTTTCCTCTTTAAGCTTGAAGAATACATTACTCAGAAACTTGCAGTGTGAAAATCTGAATAATGATTCCTTATCTACATTTGCTGCATTCACCGGTGCATACCCAAAAGTATGTGGACAGTCCTTTCCACATTTTAGTGTTCCCACGTCTTTAAAGATACAGCACGCAACTTTATTTTTAACAACAGTGTGCTATCCAGACACCATCACCCAACACCAGCGTTGCACCTAGTTAATTAACTGTTCAGATGAGAGGAAATCTTTGTAGCTGGGTCCTTAAATCCTGCGAAAAGCCTTAAGCCAAAAGCCCAGAGACTGCTGAAGCAGCAGATTAAAGGCTGTGGTTTTTAAACTATCACTTGATGAACCTGTCTTTGTAAATGATTTATTTTACTAGTTTTTCTAACCTTTCTGAAAACACTTTGTCCTGTAATTAAGCCCAAAATGTTAAATGTTGTGAATGGTTTTAAGAGGTAAATATCTTTAGTTTAGTAGATTAAAAAAAAAAGATTTGTAATATAGTATAAACAGTTCTTTTTTTGGGGGCAAATCGAGAGATTTCTAACAAACTGAATCTTCTCTTTAACCTATCAGGAGTTAAAGTCAGTGCAGAGCAAACTGACAATAAACCCACAGGACGGTTTGGTTATCCGCTCTGCGGTTTATTGCAGTAACTTATGAGTTCTTTGTCAAGACAACAAATGTCTGCCTGTGATTGGTTGGAGCCGGTGCAGCTGTTTGACTGGTTAATTAATGTTACACTGCCACCAGGGATAGGAAGAGGAAGCTGTGGGCACCAAGAACACTAACCCAAGTGCCAAGCAGTACTAACTAGCAACACACACCCACAACAATGCACTTCCTTTCAGCCGCCTCAGTCTACAGCTGTTAAATATATTTTTGTAAGTTATGAATTTTTAAAAGAAGCCAAACAGAATTCAAAAATCCAAATAACTTTTCCATGTTTGTCTCTCCTCCTGTTTTTCTAAAACAGAAGTTGCTCACTAAGCAATCAGAATGTGAAAGATGTTTCAAACTGGTGTAACCAGATTTGAGATCTTCTCTTACCTCTAACAAAGAAAACAGTTCACCGCAGGCAGTTTGAAAGACGGATGGACAAATTGCAACCTGAAAATTAGAGCCTTTGGTCCACCTTAAAAATAGAGACTGGGACAGTTGGGAGAATCCTGGCAGAGCTCTGATAATTCTTCACTCTGAATGGTCCCTCTACTTTACATCCTAGGTAAACATTATTAAGTAAATAATTAGGATAGCTTAACTTAATGCAAAGTGTATAAAAACATCATGTGCTTTTTAGAATTGCTTGCTGATATGTTACCAGTTCCCCTGCTTCCACTCTCAATGCTAAGCTAACATTAGCATTGCTTTGAGTGTACACTTGCGAGAGTTGCATCAAACCTCCTGACCACAACAGCAATAAAGCTAACCCCAACACACACCCTAACCTTAACTCTGAAACCAATTCTTAAACCCTCAAACAAGCCTTTGTGAAAGTGAAGTCCACAGCAAAGTGTCCTCACTTTAAAGGTCTCACGCTCGGTCCTCACCGAGACAGATAAACGAGAACGCGGACACACAGTAGAAGTTAGCTTCCGCTGCACGTGTGCACGTGCGGCTGTTTGAAATACAAAATCAGCTCTCAAACAGCCAGAGCGAGATCCAGAAAAGAGAACAAAATGTCCTCGATTTTTAAGGTCTGACGTTGTTTCAGCTCTGAAAATCAGACCTAACCAGACAGTAAAGAACAAAAATGTCTTTATTACACTTTATTCTCTAGGTTGAACACTAAAACTTGTCCTCATAAAAGAAAAAATGCATGCATACAGTCATACAGTCATCCGACATGTTTCAGCTGCGCTGTGGCTTTCCATTTATAACTCAGTGAATTACACACTATAGGAAAAGTCCATCATTAAAGATAGGCACTTAGACTGCTCCTCCCACAGCAAGCGCCGGCTTTAAGGCTCGTTAAAGGACACGAAGAGAAACGAGAAGAAGAAAGTAAAAGATATGGATACAAAGTTAAATCTGTTTTATTTTACTGACAGCAACAAACCGACAATGAGATGACCCCGCTAACAAAATGATCCACACTGTGCTTTACTCTGGCTCAGGCCCACGTACACCACCCTGCTACTGAAACGTGTTTGTGGAGCCTCGACTGAAAAGCACAAAAAGCACTGCACAAATGATAGAAATGTAAACTAGAGTCAGACAGCAGCAGACACTCCAAACAAAGTTGCTTTCCTCTCTCAAACCTTTCCAACCAAACACCCTCAAACTAAATTAATCTGTTTCGAAATGACACCTGTTATTTTCTCGGTCTTTTGGACCAAAATCAGCCAGGAACCGCCTGCTCAACCACGCTGCAGAGCGATGCGATTTTCCTGCTCTGATGACAGAGAAAATGTTTTACTGTATTGAACTAAGTCGTCAAAGGCGCATAGCTCTTTTTCAGCTCTGTAATTAAGGCCTTAATGACTCCCTGGGACATACCAGTGCCAGTTAACAGTCATGTGACTGCACAGCCTCCGGTTTTAGGAAGCAATCTGGCCGTGAGGCTGACATGTCATTGTGTTTCCTGTGAAGTTATGGCCTTCGGACGAGTATTTTGGTGCCGGGCGAGCTCTGTGTATCGTGATTATGTTCTATTGTTTTATTGTGCTGCGCGCTGATGTTTTATTGTGTGACTTCAAGCTGCGTTTTTCTGGCTTTCTCCTCCAACCAGGCTCCAAACTGTGACACAATGAAAGTGGCTCTTGTGTTTGTTCTGCTCTTTGCCACAGTCCTCTGCCGGCCGGTGAGACGCGTTTGTCAAATCATAACTGCACCAACATAAAATAAATAAACTGGGAACTTCCATCCATCCATTTCCTTCAGCTCATCCAATTTTTATTTATTTTTTTTGCAGGCAAAGAAGGCTTCCAGCTCAGAGAGCTCTGAGGAAGTGGTGAGTATTTGCAGAGAGGATGGCGGGGTGGGGTGTGGGTGACAAAGGAGCGAGATTTCCATGACGTTTGTCTTGTCCACAGGTGAGACGACGAGCACCTCCAGCCCTCAGAAAACAGGCGCCAGTGGTTCTTAAGGCTCGTCCTCCACCTGTGCAGGTAAACTACTCCTCTGCTGTCCACTTCTCCACCTTACATTTTACTACTGTCTCATTCCTCTCCTCCTTTCCTCTCTTATCTTTTTGGATTGATCAGCTGATTGTAAAAGTATAATAACAGAAGGCCAAAGTGGCGCCTTTAAAATGCTTGTTTTGATTGGCTAACAGTCAAAAACCTCAAAATATCTAATAAAAGGCACAATATCTTTGGTGCCCTTACATAAAGTGACCTTCGCTGCACTTAAACACACCTTTTGGTTAATTTAGGATAAAGCGTTGCATTTTTTTAGAAGCACTTTGCACGTGCACCTGTGGCCAGGTACGACTGGTACCGAGAATACAGGTGGAATACAAACGCAGAGCACAGAAGAACAGGTCGCCTGGTATTGAAAACACATGAAAATGCCTGTTGCTTGGAAATTACAGACACGTGTGCATCTGCAAACAGCGCCTCCTGGTTAATAAACATTTTGTCCATTTTACAGTCAGGGAAGCAGAATGTCGTAGCAGCGGCGGCGGCGTCCGCTTCGGATGAGAGCGCAGAGACTTCGGAGGAGGAGGAGGTGAGATCAGCAGCGCAGATCAAATGCCTGATAGTTCATCAGGACTGATGATCTTGTTAAACGTAGAATTGTGTGTTCGTGGTTTTTGCAGCAGCAGCAGCAGGTGGCAGCAGAGGCTACGCCTGAAGTCAAATCTGCGAGCACAGACACGGGTTCAGACGCAGCCGCTGTTAACAGCCAGGATAACGAAGACGACGACGACGACGATGAAGCAGAGCAGAGTGTGAGTAAAAATGCCTCATAAAAGACTCGCGTGCATCACAATTTTTAAGGTTACTTTAATGTAAATAAATTCAATGCAAGTCATCCAGTAGGGCTGCCAAAGAAGAGCCACAGACTGGAAAATCAGTAGGAATTCCCGCCTTTGCCACCTCTCACAGCTCTCCTGCCACGTCTTTCTCTACAGGAAACCGAGGAGGAGGAGGAGGAGGAGGACTCCAGCGACAGCTCAGAGTCTGGTGAGTCCTCCACGCCCGCTCCTGCCACAGTAGTTCCCGTGGTCGTTACAGAGACACCGGCGCCTGCACCGACCGACGACACCATCGTGGCCACCATCGTCACCGACACAGCCCGCGGCGACAACCTGGGAGGCCACCCCAGCGAGTACAAGTCCATTGTGTATGTGGAGGAAAAGTCCTACCACAAGGCCCCCGGTCCCTACAAGTCCTATGAGTTTGTGGACACAGGAAAGAAGACGGGCTATTCAATGACTGATGGCAATGAGGTGGAGAAGTTGCCTAAGGTGTATAAGGTACAGTTAGTGTTTAATTTTTTCCTTCTTTCTACAAAAATGTACCAAAGAGTGCAGATAAATGGATTTCTGTTTCCAGACATGAAGTTTTATATTGCTATATATTTTTAAACTATTATGCAGACTAACCTTCACATCTCTTCTCTGACCTCTAGACTATTTACGTCAGCCCTGAACTCATGGAGGAAGACACCAGCACCCCTGAGGTGGAGAGCCAGGGACTGGATACTGCCTCCGGCACACCTCAGGAACAGGACCCCCGCCAGGGCGCCCTTCCAGAGGAGGAGGAGAGCACCAGCACCAGCGACTCCACCACCAATGAGAGTGAAAGCAGCAGCACCCCAGAGGAGGAGGAAGAGGAGGAGAGTGCCAGCACCAGCCAGGAGACCGAAGAGGAGGAGAGCCAGAGCAGCGAGGAGGCCACGGCCACGCCCGGAGCCGCTGACGCCGACTCTGACGAGAGCGATGAGAGTGACTCTGATGAGGACGGGGCGGGACCCGACACCGTCACCGACATGCCAGCGGTCATCACCGCCAAATAAGCCCACCTAGGAAATCGAGCGGGTGGTGGTGTCCGAATCACATAAATCGCACACGCTGCATCCAGGTGCAAAGAGCCCCCCTCCCGAGCTCTTTCCCCCCGCAGGGTCAAACAGGGACACCAAGGCTGAATTATTACTGACTCTGATGTTTTCATGATTATTTGTGTGTCTTCTAAAAAGCACACGTGCTTTGCTCTCCAGGGTTTTAGCCAAATAAACCTTTAACTCCGTCATCCTGTGGTCCTTGTAAATCCTGTGTTTGATCCAGCAGAGGAAAAGAAGTTAATTGAACTTTAAAGGATGTTAAAAATGACGACTGCTACCTGTAACATGAGGTTGGCTGACCTCATGACCTTTGCCCCTTCCCCTTTTCCCTTCTGTACCAGCAGGGTGCAAAACTGATAAAGAACAAAGATGCCGACAAAGTTGAGTCCTCTCGTCTACACTAGCACAAAACTGCCATTAACCATTGATTAATAACTGCAATATGCAAAAATATGCATCGTTTTTATGCTTCTAAAATAAATGGAAATGCACAGTTTATATTTAAATACATTTTTAATACTTGTAATCATTTTGAGAATAATCAGATTTAAAACTGACATTGAGCCACACGTTTGCTGCCAGTGTGGCTTAGCTTCTTTTTTTTTTTTTTTTTTTTTTTTTTTGCTCGCTAATATTAAATTTGGCTGGTGCAGATAAAAGGATGCAGGCAAAGGAGAAAAAAGTGTTTAGTGCAGGGTTCAATCAGATACAGATGCAGTTCACACATACAGACAACACGGCCCTGCTTATTTGCACAGTTACTACCTACACTACATGATGTTTGTCCCATGTTGTTTACTGTAATGTATCATAATGTACCATTTCTAAAATATTAAAGTTCTTTTTCATAAAAAAAGAGACATTAGTTGTTTCTTTTGATTTAAGATGAACACTAACGTGACGATTACTTCACAAAGTCCTGTGAAAAGAAAGTTATGTGTGACATACAGAAGAGTTTTGCAGAATCTTGAATGTTTACGGGGAACACGCTAATCGATCTTAAAGTAAATCGTGTCTGTAGACAGAGTCGAAATGGTCATCATATCATTTCATGGTATTATTCTCATGTGTGTTCAGGACTATGACTACTTGATGCACTCAAACTACATAATCTGCTGTTATCAGTGCATTATGTGTAACATCATTAAAATCATAGGCCAACCACGTAGTTTACATTCGAACCCATCCTTCAAATTTGGACAGCCTTCGTCGCCTCGCTGTGACGTAATTGTCTGAGCGGTGTGGTGAGCAGGGTGGACCCAGATGCAGAACTCCAAACAGGACTGACCGTTAAGGATGGTTTATTTCCAGAAAGGTAATCCAAAATATACAAAACTGAGGATGAAAGAATTGGTAGCAGACAGGAACAGAACCACACCTCCGTGAGGGAGGACGCGACAGGGAACAGAGGGAGAAGTAGACAGTAAATACACTGGGAATGACGAGGGAACACAGGAAACAGCTGGACAAAATCATACTAATGAAACACAGGAAGCAAAACCAGACACAACACACAGGGAACACAGGACTGTCAAAATAAAACAGGAAACACCTAACAGGGTGCACGCAGACTTAACACAGGGGGCTGGCACAGAGGAACACTAACAGGGACCGAGGGGCAGGGAAATGGACACAGACGCAGGGGAGACAGGAACACAGGGAACCGGAAAACCGCAACTAATAAAGCCAGAACTAAGACGAATACGGAAAACCGAAACGAACTAGAAAATAAGAAAAACCAGAGAACACACAACTAAACACAAAAGGAAATCACAATCAAAGATGAAACAAAACATAACCAAAACACAAAACACGGGGCCACCGGCCCAGGATCATGACAGTAATCAGCCTAGAAGTGCGGCCTTCGTGTCCAGTGTTGCCAACTTAGCGACTTTGTCACTAGATTTAGACACTTTTCAGACCCCCCGAGTGACTATTTTTCAAAAAGCGACTAGCGACAAATTTAGTGACTTTTGGCGAGTTTTAGAGATGGACCGGAAACCTGAAATTCTCGGCTGCCGCCGTGGTTTGTTTACATACGGTCGTACGCTTTGGCATCACCCGGAACCCAAGAGCACCCAAGAGCAGGAGGGCGCCGCCATACCTCAAACTTTTTTTTTTCTTTTTTAAACTTTCCTGACAAACAGCGCGACCTTAAACACAATGTTGCATAACAGGGCTAAACACAGTTATTGGGTCACTGCGTCGACATGGTGATCAGACCTCTTGACCTCTGACCTTTTACCTTTAGGTCAAGGATTCAAAGTTGTCAGAGATTTTTAGTGGATGCATTTGTGGTGTGGATTTGTTTGCTGCAACAGCGTTGGCATTTTTACAGCGTACAGTCTGCTTCTGTTCATAGTTCTCCGGGAAATATGGGCCAGTGTTCACCATCTGTTTGGGTCCCCAAAAAAGACACACTTCCTCTCTGGTGAAGTATTCTATTGCACAGAAAGATAACACACTGGCTCAGCAATGATATTTGCAGCCAAGCGCGAGAAGAAAGGGCAGAGATTGACCCGACAACTTTTTAATGTTGAAGCTCTTTAGGTCAATTTATGCTGTGCTGTGCTCAGGGGGGCTGTGGGCACTCCATCCAGGGCCTCCCTCTTCCATCTGTGAGCGCGGGCATTCGGTTCTCCTCAAGATGTGTGGCTTCGGGTCTTCAGTGCTCCTGGGGGGCTGCTGATGGCCTGGGTCTCCTGGGCCGTTCCCTGTCTGCCTCTGGCGTCCGGGGGGTTTGTTGGTGCTCCTCACCCTCATAAATGTTTCATGAAAAGCGCACATACACAGGCACTCATGTTCTCTCTATTTTACACACACACACACACAGAGCAAGACTGTAACTTTGTATCCACTTGTTTTTCTCTCTCTCAGGTGCTGTTTGTTTCTTCAGCGTGCTTTATTACAGATGCAGCAGCAGCAGTATGTTTTAGTTACACTCTGTCCTCCACTTCTATCTTTTCCCCTATTCTCTATGTCCCTTTCTCTTTTCTCCTCCTCCTTCCCTTTATCTCCCTTATGCTAACCTTCCCCTCGCCCCTCTCAGCATTGTATAACCACACAGATGCTAATGCCAATAATAAAATAAATAAATGAATAAAAGACTAACAAGAGGTGCCTATAAAGAGTCTATTGAGCTCCTTTTGGTAAAGCTAACGTGTTTGCCACAACAGAGCATTCAGACTATGGTTCTGACAACTGATTTTTAAGGCCAGTCAACAAAACTCCAGCTCATCTCAATTTTATTTGTAGGTTGTTGCAAAAGTACAAAGAACACAAAGTCCAAATGTGAAGGAAAATATTGTTTGAGGGATCTGAAGCTGGTATGATCTGCAACAATTAACCATCGCCACAAGGTGGGGCTAAGTTGATGTTGCTTCACGACGAGCTTCTCGTCCACCGAGCTAAAAGAACCTTTTGCTGGTCCTTGTGGGGAAATTCAGCCAAGACCAGAGGTGGCAAAAGTACAGACATTCTGTACTTAAGTAGAAGTACAGGTAATTGTGTTAAAAACTACTCTGGTAAAAGTTGAAGTACTGGTTCAGCTGAAATACAGAGAAGTACAGGCTCTGAAATCTACTCAAAGTAAGAAAGTAAAAGCAGTTTCTACCAGCTATTTTCGTGTAAAGCTAACTGATATATATTAATGTGATAATATAAAATATTACATGAGAATACAAATGTTATTCCACTCTAAATCTTAATCCTAATGAATGCACTCAGCCTGAATCTGTTCTGTAGGACACAAACAGTTAAAGGGAATTTAAATACAGCTCTATTGTCTGTGTCCTCCATAGCAGAGGGTGGCTGTGCCTCCACCTAAACACCAACATGAGGATACTCAGGGGTTACAGTGGC
>JAVDPK010001828.1:1225902-1246518 GCA_034780415.1 Cichlasoma orientale | reverse complement strand
GGTCGGGCTATTTTTGTGCCAATAGCTTGTATTCTGAACCCAGCACAACCCTCCTGTTATTTCAGATTCTGCCCTGCCTTAACCCCAGTCCTTCCAACCTTTCCCAGTCACCTGATAATTCACATCCACCGGCTCCCCTTTTCCCCTTCCCTCGCCAGCCTCTTAGTAAATATGCTACTCAAATTGTGTTATTTTAATAGGTGAACTATTTAGCTTTTATTGGTGTTTCTGAGCTGTAACAGATGGGGGTATTTCAAACTACTCACTACAGAAAGCAAACAGCGTGACCACTACGTTTAACAGGTGCATTTATTTATTAACAAAGATAATCACATCTCAAGCAGTGTCCCTTTAAAAGCCAGCTAAAGACACATTTGTTTACAGAGCCATTTAATTAATAGGATATGCAGTTTTAATTTAGATACTTTATTGATCCCGAAGGAAATTAGGGATTTTGTAGTTCTTGTGGTGATTTTATCTGTAGTTTTATTTATTTTTCCTGCTCTTCTTTTTCTGATCCTTTTAAGTATATGGAACAATTTAACAGGTGACACGATTCAGCTTGTTGTCTCAGCAGGGCTGCAGTTTGGCAATCAAACAGATAAATGGGCTGGCATTTATGCAGCACTTTTCTAGTCCAAATGACCACTCGAAGGGGTTCAAGAGCACTTCAGCATGCACAGTGGAGCAGTCGGGTTTGAACTACCTTCTGATTAGTGGTGGACTTCCTGAGGCACAGCTATTTAGGTAACTTGTCCACAGGCACACAGGCTTTTATTTTCACAGTTGCCGACTAGAAGACGTGGCTTGATTAATCGACTCAATCAGAAATTGCGGCACCAACACGCAGCAATTTGTCACGCTGAGGAAATGTGCGAGTGTCGTTTACTGATCTGAGCGTGAAGCACCCGCAGCTCGGTGATCCGACCCTCTCAATAAATCTGTTGCTATGCGTACTGGCACGTACACGTCTGATTTACTTGCAAATCTCCACACGGCTGATAAATAAGGCCCCCGTATCTTTCTCTCAGGTGAAGTAGGTTCACTGACAGTTCATTACTAGGCAGTGTCACTTCCCAGTTAGTTTTAATCTGTCAGAAACTGCTCCTATCTGTCTCACCTCCCAGAAAGTGTCTGTGGTCTCCTCCAGACTGGCTGACTCGTCGTAGGCTCCAGACATGGTCCCGGATTTGGCAGGGTGGCTTTAGGCTGTGGTGATCTGCAGCAAAGTAACTCTCCTCATGCACTGTAAGAGAAGATGAGCACAGAGGAATGTTCTGAACAGTGGGATACGTGAGACGCATAAAAACTCAGATTAAAGCTCCTTCAGAATTTATAAATCTCATTAGAAGCTGCAAATATCGTTGTTTACATATCCAGCATCTACAGTTAGCTTCATAAAAAAAACCATAGTTCAAAACAAGATTTTGCACATTTTATTTTCTGCTTATGTGATCACAATATTATTGACTTACTCTAAAAGCTTTATTCAAGTTTTTTCACATATTTCAAAGCGGATACTGACCAGAAAATTCAGTCAACGCAACATTTATGCAGTTTGCTTATTAACAATTAACCACACAGAATTAACACGACCACTAAAATGATTTTTTTTCTATTTCTGCAAGTAAATAACTGAAACTTGTCATCTTAATCAAAAAATAATGTGCTTCACTACTTTTTTCAGCTTTTTTTGGTAAAACCATACATTTGAAAATTCATGGATAACAATGATAATATTTTAGCATAAAAAATATAATTTCAATTAGAAAGGTTGAGCATACTAGTGGATTAACCATTACAGAAAAATAAAAACGACTTTGGCAATAACCAAAGTCATTAACCTGTTTGGGTGGTGGTCTAATAAAGTTGTTAAACACTGTACAATAAAAAGAATTCAGGTTGATTTATCACCAGTTAAATCTTCCTTAATCCAAAGTGATATACCCACATGTGCAGGTCTGCAAGCAAAAACTTTAATAACGAGCTAATGCACCTTACACAAGCCAAAGGAAAATGAGTGATTGCCATCGAGGAAAATCAAAGGTTAATGGAGAGAGCATTTCACTTTGTGCAAAGCTTTCCGCATGCTGATATAAGGTGAGCTCAAGTACAATCACCTTCATAACCTGAGTGCTTGCAGCTATTTTCTCCCTGCTCCTCTGAGATGACTCTGTCAATAGATGTAATGACTAGCTATTCATTTTCAGTGGCATAGACTCAGGCAGCTATTATCTGAACACTGTTCTATAATTACTGGGTAATCTTCACTCAATGTGGTCAGCTAACATTATCCAAGGCCTCACTGGAACACGTGCTGCAGAAGTTAATAGTTGTGACACGACTACCAATGAGACAAGATCTATTTATATATCTAAAAATATCTAATATCTGACTGCAAGTATAAGTAACCACACAGAGTAACAGTAATAATGCTAACGCTATCCCAGTGTTGCTGCAGCCTCACGCCCACCGGCTTCAGTTCGCAGCACAAATTGCAGTTTCAAAATGAACTGTGCTGTTAAACTGCCACACAGCGTACTAAAATTTGAATGGGCTCTCGCTAAGGGCTAATTAGCAGAGCCAATGCTGTGTGTGTGTGTGTATATAGTGCAGTTATTAAAACCCACTCACAGAGAAACGCAGTGTTTTCGTGACGGTATTTTTAGTAGCTTCCTTCCTGACTTTAGCTCCATCTGAACAACTTAAACTAAACAGAGAGTAAAGTGATTGATGGAAACTGAAAAATCTGTTCAACCAGCGAAAGCACCCCTACTGACTGCATAATGAGAATTTCATTTGAGCAGGCCCTGGGGCAGATTACATCTCTGGATGGATGGATGGATATTTTACAAGAATTTGTCTGATTTTGGTTTTATACACTGTTTTTTTGTGATGTGCTTACAGTACAGGTTCTCAAACTGGGGGTGGGGAGGTGGATGACCAGGGTAAAAATTAGAAGTCAAACTAAGTTGAATGAATATGGGTTTGTTTTGTTTTTTGTTTTTAATGGTCACTAGTGGTGATGGTAGTTTCAAATAAACATTTATTGGTCAAAGGTCCAAAAAGTCCAAAGAGATGAAAATCCAAAAAGTCCATACAGAAAATCCAGGGCCAACACAATGATAGAATGAGATGTAGAAAAACGTGGATTAATCAGGGGGAGATGAAAAGGGGAGAGACAGGACTGTATATACACAGAAAGCTACTTTGGGAAGCAGGACAACGCTGAGAGGAGAACGCAGGAGGAAACAATTAACTGCATATAAACTGAATGCAGGGAGCACAGATTGGGAAACAATGGGAACTGCCACTACTGCCACTAAAAATAAGAATAACCAAAAATGACAAAAAAG
Organism: Cichlasoma orientale; assembly: GCA_034780415.1. NCBI lineage: Eukaryota > Metazoa > Chordata > Actinopteri > Cichliformes > Cichlidae > Cichlasoma > Cichlasoma orientale. Next base: position 1,243,162 of record JAVDPK010001828.1, on the reverse strand, counting down.
CCAACAAAGACTTAACAATATAACATGAATTCAAAACTCAACCAGCAGAATCACACTGAACTCAAAACAGGAGTCCAAAACTCAGAAGCCACACAAAACCGCGGCACCATGACATAAACAAAAATTGATGCTGAGATTTTAAGGGTGACTTTATCTAAAATTCAATAGATTTGATGTGGGGTGTGACATTTTTGAGAAAAAGTTTCTTGTGTTTCACTGTGTTGTGTGACAACTGCAGGAAAATTAGGATATTTTTTTCTTTAGAAAATAAGAGGTAAAAGAATGCTCTTGAACTCATCACGCGAGAGTGTTCACTTTGATACGCAATAGTAGTGAGATATCATAGTCTGGTACTTACAGGTATTTACAGTCAAAAAATATGAAAGGCAATTTTTTTAGGAAATCAGAAGACAAGGAACACGCTTCTAATCATTCTAACTAAATACCTAAACATTTAAATTTGATGGTCAGCGGAACTTATTTTGTTGCCAGTTTTACTGACACAAAAACTTAATTTTGACACATAAATTGAGTTATATCATTTACCAGGTTAGCTGCAGTGTTCTGCTGCAGATCCTTGAGCTCTTTTGGTCAATATATTTTCAGTACTGAGAAATTCAATGATGTTTTTTGAGAAATGTGCCAAAGCAAGTTAGAGAAGCTGTAAAATCAATTGATCTATGCTCAGTTTTACTTTTGTAATACTTCAGTTATCATAGGTGGTGGCTTGTGTAATGGGAAATTCTCATCTTTTGAGAAAATACATCACTTTATTGTTTGTTTTGGTTGGCTGTCTAACACAACTCATGAGTCGTGCTTGGCACTCTTTCAGCCTTTAAGTCATCATTTTTCTAACTACGGAAGTTTGGGAATTTGGTAAACTTCATTTAACACACTTCAGTCTGAACAGAAGGAAACACAGAACCATGGATTAGCTTTTGTGGGAATAACTGCAGAGTGATCTCCTCTGGGAGAAACATGACTGTTTGCCTAAGCATAGGCTGCTAGTTTCTTCCACTGCATAATATTGTAGCTAAACAGTCCAAATTTAATTTGCTTTAGATATTTGCAAGCATCACAGATGCAAAGGCTTTTTAAAATAACTAGATGAAAGAAGACATGAACGTGTTGCATATAAGACAAGAGTACCAAGCCAGAAAAACTAAACACACAAACAAAGCACCATACGCAGACCAAGAACAAATGCAAATGATACAAATGATATAAATATCAAATGAACGTGAAATGCCAGCTACAGCGACTGTCGGAAAACAAAACATCAACAGACAGATGACGTTACTGTCAGAACATCTGATAAGGATTTGCTCTGTGATGCTGTCCTGATGCGCTGAGTATTTTATTTTGTAGGGGCCCATTAAATAACCAGGAATTCAGAGAAATGGGCCAGTGAACCTGTCACGAGTCACAAACTTTGTATGTTAAACGAACTGTTTGGCATTCTGAGAAATATTCTTATTTTCTCTCTTCCGAGAATTGGATAAAGATCAATGCTGCTTTAATAGCTCTTGCTGAACGTGAAGCCGGTGGCTTGGCTTTGCAAAGGAGATTGGAAACAAGGTGAAACAGAGAGCATGGCTCTGTGCAAAAGGGAAAATGCATCCACTAAATCTAACTTTGGCTCCATCCAGAACAAATTATATCACGTTTGTTTAATCTTTACAAAAACTGACATGTGCAAGTTTATTGTTTTAAGAGGTGCTATATGTGATTGCCAGGTAAAAAGCAAAGAAACAGTCCTGCATTTAACTCCACATGAAACCACAGCCTGTCACAATTACACTTTGTTTTGTAAGGATTAAACAAACCTGATATATAATGTGGATGGATAATGCGCTTTGGAGAGAGAGCAGGCTGGCTGTTTCCACCTGCTTACAGTGTTCATGCAAACCTAGATGTTTAGTGACCGCATACAAATGAGAGTGGCAAAAAAAATCTTCTCATGTAATGCTTGGCAAGAGTAAGCAACTTTATTTTGTTCCACGCACTGGAAACCACACAAAAACACATTTTGGGAAAGCAGAGACTAGAAGAGAGATTATTGCTGTATTAAACAACAAAAACAACGTGTGACACGTTTCATGCCTCAGAGAAGAATATGAAACAATGGAAAGAGAAGCAGCGGTTATGTGTTTTGATAAGAGGTCAGGGGGAGGGGCAGAAGCTGCATGGTTATTTGGGTCAACCCCGGAGCAAAGGATAGAGCAACACCTTTGACAATGAAAGGCAGAGATGAAGAGAGGGAGGAAAGTGGTTGGACACCCCCCCCCCACCCCCTACCTCTCCAAAAATAATCAAATAATCAAGTGGAATTTCTACTATGATGTAACCTGGTAATTCTGGGCAAAACAAATGCTTGGGCAGCAATGCAGCGTGGTGGGTGAGATAAAGAAGTGGGTGTTTATCATGCTTGGTTAATCCATTAGCTACATGCCGAGAGGGCTTTTGTTCAGGATAGCCCTTTGCTTCGCGTGCATAAAGGCAGATCGCAGTGCAGGAAAACAACCGCTGACCAGCTTCTTCCACTTTTCATTAAAGCCAACAAGTAGAGATAAAAGTAGAGATAATATGACTGTTTCTAAATTAGAGAAACATATTGCATTGAGTCATTCAATGTAGACAGAAACAATACACTGATACCGAGCCACACGCACACACACACAACCTCAAATGGTGGCAGCAACCTCCAAGGTTTAATTACCACCACACTGCTTTGTTCCATTCTTCACTCTTTCTTAACTGCAACCTGCAGTCTCGGATTCACATCCTCACAAACAAGCAAGAGCATCAGGAATTCCCATCCCTTCATCGCAAGTGCACAGGCATCAAAAAGCACCACAACTCCCAGGACGCCGAGCCAGCGGCATCAACACGTCAAAAGAGTAAAACCCCCAGACAAAGGCCGTCAAGACACCCCAGAAGTGGGAGAGCACAGCCCCCCGAAAAGCAACAAAAGCTTACCACAAGTCCTCCATTAACAGCGGCTAACAGCTAGGAGAAAAAAAGACACGTGGGCTCCTCCAGAAGGCAGCCCCTCTCCTCCTCGCTCCCCTCCTATCTGTTTATTATTGCTCAGTGCTGCCTCTCTGACTGACAAAGCCACGGCGCATCAGCGTGCAGAGCAGGGAAAGAGGAGTCGGTAACTCAAATCTCTGATCTGATCAGCAAACTTTGTGCGTGCCTGCCTTGTGGAGTGAGGGATAATCCCGTGGTGTTGTCCCTGAGTGGCTCAGACAGAGGACAGAGATGAGGGAGAGAAAACACAGGGTGGGGGAGACGGGCTGCAAGGCTGGGGATGCTTTACTTTGGTGTGTTAGTGACCAATTAATAAGATTATACACAAGAACACTGAGACATCTGAATAATTTTATAAAAGCAGGAAATGACTATAAAATTACTACTGAATTACATAATTATGGACTTGTTTATGTTTCACGGGGCTTTACCATACTCCAGGTAGACACTTAAAGTCGCATATCCTTCTGCAGTAGCGGGTCAATTTGGAGAAGCTCTTTTGTTGGACAGACGTCATGCTTATGAAGTTCACAAAGTCAAGCTCTGCAGCACTCCTGGCAGATCAGCTGATCTCACTGATACCCATCTGTACATACGACCAGCAAATATTTAAGCGTCTTTATCCCGCCCACAGTTGCTGTGCATCTGCAAGCCACTTTTCAACCCACCTCCACTCCAGCTCCTCCTTTCATACTCTATATGGCTTAATCTGTTAAAATCAATGGCTGCTCTGTTTCTGCCAGGTGGTGTCGTGGTCTCAGGTTTCAATGACCCCCATTGCAACTATCAACTCTACATGTCTAATTCTTGATTGATTGCCATATTGATTCCTGATCAGTTTTCTATGTAAAAGGGGAAAAAAAAGTTCACGTATGGAGGTTTTCAGCATCAACCCAACTGTTTTGTTAGCAAGTCTGAACACAGTGTAGAAAGAGGGGAAAAAGACTCAGGTCCGCAAAAACTCCACTGCCGTCAGAAACAACACTGATAAAATTGGAGGTATGTGATCAGGGTTCTGGCCAGGCGCTGAGCCTTGCTGAGGTGCTGTTGCGCCGGGCTGAGAGTTTCAGCAGTTAGCTACCAGAACCAATTCCTATCATAACAGCTAGCAGCAACACGGCCATTAACTTCAGCAAGTGGTTGTTCGCAGTTCACTTGTTATTTGGCTACTTTGCCATGGTAGCTTATGCTGCAGACCTAACCCACTCTTGAGCAGGTTATGTTCGAGTTAAGAGATGAACAGGTATGAAATCACGGACTATGGATCAATCAGTTTTCAGGAAAAAAATGCCACCATTCCTAAAAGATCCCTCGGACCACTGTGCATGGATAACAAGTCTTTGCCTTTTCATGATGAGCATCAGTAAGAAAGGCAGCTTCTCAGATGCAACTTCATTCCCTGATATATTTTTTTCCCTGCAGGCTACAAACCGTTTTCCAGCAGATTTACTGTTCTAAAACAGACTGCCTCTCTGTACTTGTGAACAAACCAGATTTGTACATGGACCAAGCCTACATCATATTTTTCTAATACTGCAGTTTTATCTTTCTAAGATCAGCCGCTCTTCCACCAGCAGATCAAACGCTTTATCGATGTTATCGATGCTTGTGACCAATCAGATGCTGTCAATCGCAGCACTTTCTTGTGAATGTACTCATAGATCGGTTGATAAACCCTGGGTTGACTTATCTAAGTTGATAACCACCTTTATGTTACATTATGGTACGTGAAGCCAGATAACAAAGATATTCTGGGTATTTCACAGTACAGGGCCCTGGCAGGGACCATAGATCAAATGCAGAATCTAATAAAGATAGAGAAGTGCCATTGCCAATTCATTTTACAAATCAAGTGTGAAACTGATATTAGTTCACAGCTGCTGATTGACATGTGCAGCACGTGCTCTGGAGATTCATATCAGAGGTAACACATGGACTTTTTTAATAGCCAGAATTACAATTTTGTGGTTGTGTTATTTTACTGTTTTGTGTTTCTGTCATCATAAACAGACTGAGAAAAAACCAAAAACAATGATTTAATCACAGTTCATATTGCTACTCCTACGCCAGTTCAGTGAGTCCTTCATCATAAATTGTCCAAGTGATCTGTTATTGACATTTAAAATGGGTGATCACAGTGTTAACTGAACCGCTCCACAGCCCACACGAAGGCATCACAAAAGCCGAGAACAGGATGAAGCATAAAGTTGGTTTCTACTGATTTCTGAATAAAAAGAGGAGGGAAACATCAGAAGGAAGAGCTTCAGAAAGAATCAAACTCTTTCAAGATCTGACTTAAACTGCTCAGAAGTTTTTTCTTTTAGAAAAAAGGCTTAATTTCATTACACCACAAATTCCTTTAGTAGACTGCAGTAAAAGGAAAGTATTGATTACGTAATGAGAGATTACAACGATATGAAGGGTGGAGGTGACCCTGAGATAGACCGACGTAAGCTGCTTGGAATTTACGTGATGGCCAGAGAGCATTCCTGTGCTACTGACATGGAAACCATAAAATTATTAATAATTAACAAAGCATTCAGAACAAAAGTTAAGCTCTACAACTGTACAGTCATTTATATTTTTGCTTATTAGTGGGTGGGTGGTTGCAGCTGGAGATGCCAGGCCTGTGATCCAAAGGAGTCCAAAAGATCAGCAACATTGTATCTTGCCTTGAGAAAGATCAATTAATGAGATCCACTATCTATGATATCTTCATATACTCTCACACACACATCCTCTGTCCCTCTAGGTTCCGGTGCAGTCCACTTTATTCACATCATGCGGCTCTTTTTATTTCCCTCAGAACCAACCTGTTCATGCTGCCCTCATCACATTAAAGTCCTATTAATAGAACCACATTCATCAATAATTCACACTGCTGTGTAAACATTTGGAGGGGATGAACCCCCCCCCCCACCTCACATGGAGAAACTCTGTAATCTCACAGCACTGTGAAGACTAAAAGATCAATATAATACAGGTGCACTTGGACCGGCCCGAGCATAACATTTGCGTAGAAATGTGTTTAACACCATGAATAAAGTTGGATATTTGCATCCAGGAGTCCCAGCGCAAACTACACCAACCGATCCCTTTAATCTGCAAACAATATAACTCCAGCTCTGCAAAATATCCTGGATTCACAGGGGATGTCCTGGCTGAAAACATGAAAGTCTGCAGGTAAATAAAATGTGAATAAACACAGAATCTGGATGTCTCTCTTGCCTCCCTTAACAGCTGTTATTTCAAAAGAAGCCTTGATGAGAGGCACTCAAACCTCAGCTGCTCGCATAATTTGGGTGTTGTGCCATTCCCTGGCACAAACATGTTAAATTCTTTACTCAGTCAAAGACATGGAGAAAACAGTGTTTATGCTGTAGCAACACATGCTCCAAACCTAAAGAGTGCTAAAAGAATGAACTTAAAGAGCTGAAAATCAATCAGAACAAGGCAGGCTGACTGCTCAAATCTCACAGACCTTTGGTTTGAAGCATACTTTATCTATTATGCTCATTTCCACCTCCCCATTTTTATACTTGCACTTTACTATAGCAGCTTCACATGATTCACCATTCAAAATAATCCATATTTATTTTGTGAACCCCTTCACTTCATCCTCTGTCTAAAACAAGCAGTTTTAGCTCCACTCCCTTTAAGGCCACCTTTCTTCTAAGCCCTTTTTCTTCTGATTGGCTGCCCCTCCCAGTCAGAAGGTTGAAACAGCAGGTGGGAGAGCTTCTGAGCTCAACCAGAGCTGAGTGTACCAGATATTAAGGATTAACCATAATAAGGATGTTTACTCACACTGACATTAAACAGAGCCTAGAGTAGGAAAAAAACTGTCTGAAGCCTGAGCATCTGGCTTATTTGTGCATTGACTGACATCATATTTGAAACTTTAGCCATGTTTAATATGAGCATCCACCTTTGTAACAGTGCATATATGACAGGAAATAAGGAAAAGCATAACAGGTCTACTTTTCAGGTATGATCAATAAGACACAGACTGTTTATAGCAGCTACAGCCCTTCTACAGTACCGTCAAGGTCTAGGTGTTTGCTAACTCCGAGGTCAGTTTTCCACAAAGGGAATATGGCTGCAGATGGTCAACAACAGAGCCAGAAAATAAACAAAATGAGACATGAGTCATGCAGCAGCTGGAAGCACCTTATTCACACTAATCTGTCTGTTCCCTTAATTTAATATTGAGATCATCCAAGGTTATACCACTGAGAAGCCACTGTGAATACTTAAAGGGGAGCTCCAGATCAAAGTCTGGTTATAGGCATTATATAGAAAAAAGTTATAGAGCCTCTTTATGCTCCAGAGGTGGCTGTGTGCAGCCTGATATCTAACTCCAGTGGGTAGAGAGTCAGGAAGAAGGGAATTTACCAGATATTTCTGCCACAGGCTACACTAGCCACAAGTAGCAAATAGTAAGAAACATAAAAAAGTAAAAATTATAAACACAAAGTTGCATTTTGTAGGAAGACACAATTTTAAAAAACAATGCCAATGACAAAAAACTGTTATCAGACAATATTACAGGTTTCAATTAGACCGGTTAATTTATACTTGTAAAACTGCACTTGAATACAATTTAGGCTTGACACAAAATCATAAGCTTAAACTCGACACAAGAGCAGTCATAAAAACCACGGAACAACCCCCCCCCCCCCAACCGTAATCTGAAAAGCGGCAGACTGAAAGGAGCTACCAAACCTGCTCTGTCCTCTTTGTGGCCTCTCGGTCCTCGACAGCGTTGCTCCGAGAAATTCTGACAGACTTCAAGAGAACTGGCACCTGAGACCGAAAGACCGAAGAGTCTCTGTTTACCTGCAACCCTGACACATCCTGCCGTCTACCACGCCTGTTCCACGCACACACACACACCCACACACACACACACACACACACACACTGCAAGAGTGAACTTTGACGTATGACTGAGAAGGCACATTAGGCCATCAATAATTAGCTGACTGCGAGGGGGGGGGGGGGGGACTGTCATTCCTTAAAACACACCTTGTAGCCAGGCGCAAGAGATACTGCATATCTAAAGAAAGGCTGACCGACAGAGAGAAGGCAGAAAGAGGCATAAAATTACTCGTCACAGGGATTAAAATGGGCAGAAAGGACAAAGGGAGGAGACAGTCACACAGGTGGTCAGATAAAGCCTGATCTGCGGAGCACAGACAGGAATGAGTCAACATCGGGGTATCATTTCAGCCTTGCTGCATCCACTTAATCAATACAGATCTGCTGATGTGAATGCTACAGTCTGAGCCACAACATTTTTTTTCAAACGGCGCGTGAAAAATGAAAGTATAACAAATTTCACGAAGCTCTTTTGTCATTTTAAGGTGATGCTGTGAATAAGAAGACTCAGAGCGGGTGTGCTTTAACAACACAGAGAGGAGTGTTCAACATCAGCCACACACAGCCGTGGACAACAGCACGCAGGGATGCCGGAAATCCTTCAGGTCATCAGAGTCAAAGAAAGCCAACTGCCTATCCACACAGGCAGACGCTTATCTCCCCTGTATGTGCCATCTGTGCATCATCTAGTCATGCTTCTCCCAGGGGGTGTTTGCTCTGTTTGACCCCAGTGTTGTGTCCCATTACTGCACAAAGTAATTTACGACCAGTGTGCTGGCAAATGAAAACTGAAAGGTCTGCAGGTCTGGCTTTATTCCCCTGTACAAAAAACACAATCTTATAATGGAGGGGTTTTTTTCCCTGCTGTGATTTGACAATTTCCTTTTTATTGTTGTGCTGGGGCACGGACAAGTGCGAGGCACTGCTAGTGGTGGTGAAGGTGTAAAAATCTTTTAATGTTTTGTTTTTATTGATTCACTGAATGCATAAAAGTAGCCTACGAAAGTCTGGCTAGGAAGAGAGTCACAGAACATTTACTTTCACCAGAATACCCAGGAGCTAGTTCCTCTTTACTGTTAAAAAAAAAAAGTGACGTTTTAATGACAAGCAGTAAAAAAATAATGTGCAACTTTGTGATTTTTAAATAGCATTTAGTGCTCAGAGCAGAGCCAATTTCTGAGACTCAAAGAATTCAATCAATAATCTAGGGCAAGTGTGGAAGACCTCAGTGCTCTCCATGCCAGTTTGTTTGCAATGAATAATCTTTTTTTTTTTTTCACCATCCACAGCAGAGAGGCAGTGTGGGCTTTTTATTGAAGCCTCTGGTTCAGCTGCTGGGGTTAAAGTGTGCACTACACATACCGAAGCCTCAATCGAGCAGAGCTGATGCTGGGCAGGAAAATGGAAGTTACTGATTCGGTGCAGCTGCTAAAAGCTATGAGATGCACACACACAAAAGCCTCTGTTGTTGATCTCATGAATAAACGTTTCAGCCAGTTACAAGTGAGAGCAACTCTGAAGAAACACCATCAAAGATGCAATCAGGTGAGTGCAAGCTATGCAGGCTGCTGTTCAACTAGCAACTTTGGAGTGATCAAAGTTGGGATGTTTTTCACAACATGCCCACTTGGATAGTGGCAGTAGCACGCATTGTGGATTCTGAGTGAGGTCTAGAAAAGTTCAGGGCTGCAGTGCACAAATGATATACTGAACAGGTGTAGCTAATATTGTTGTTTCTTTGATGCAGAACAAAGCAACATCTTTGTTAATATTAGTGTATTAGCAGAAACTCTACGCTTCTGCTAATACACTAGTTGCATTATTTGTCAGAGCATCTGACAAATAATGCAACTTTTTGGTCACTTTTGCAGTTATTGCTGTGCTTTGATCATTTTGCATGATGTTAACTACAGCTGGCTCCTACAAATAAAGTCTGAAACTCAACTTTAATGTGATGTGGGAGAAAAAAAGGTGAAATCAAGGTGTAATCATTTATTGATAAAGCTCATATGACATGACAGAAAACACCTGCTCTGTGTTATGTAAGTGCAAAGTGAATATTTCTGTGATGCTGTTTGGACAAAATGCCAGTTTGGAGGCTTCATCCTGGAATCTGGGAAATTATGATGAGCAGCTGAGTATTTCCTGATGTTTTATGTCATTAAATTAACTGTTGTAGTTGCAATCCATACACACGTGTACATTTTCATGCACACAAGCGCACAGACCCCATCTTTCAGAAACCCAGTCACTATGGCAACATCAAGCCCTCTTCCTTCCTCCTCATTTGGCTCTTAAGCTCTTCACTGACGCTATAAATCTGATGGCTGCAGCCTCAGAGGACCAAAGCAAACCTCCGGCCAACAACCTCTAATAGCCTCTTCTTGTTCCCCTAAAGCTGTGAGATGCTTTTGCAACATAACACCTACAATAAAGATGCCCCGGAGATATGCACTGACATATTACACTCCAGTGAGTGGAAGCATGCACATCACACGATGTATAGCGCATCAACTTATCCAAATACATTTGCTCAATGAAGCTCTCATATTATTGTTCTGGTACCTCATGAACTCATCAACAGACAGAGGCATTCGACTACAATACTGACTGAAAGATTGTGCTGCCCTAATGAGTAGAAACAATTCGCAAATTTGAATTACAATTTAAAGAAGAGCTAGAAAAAATATTCTGTTGTTTCTGTCATTAATTATATTAAGATCAATTTAACCTGGAACTGCTTTCAATAAAAAAAAATACAAAAATACAAAAATACATATATATATATATATGTATATATATATATATATATATATATATATGTATATGTATGTGTGTGTATATATGTATGTATATGTTTGTATATATATATCTATCTATATATATATATATATGTATGTGTGAATGTGTATATATATATATATATATATAATCAGCAATCTGCCAATTGCTGCTTACAAAATCAACTGATTATTAAGCAGGTAGCATTAATAATCACTTCTAACATTCACGGTCGTGATAGAGCAGCTGAAGAGACGTTAAAGGAGTCTCACGGCTGGATTGTGTTTGCTGCTGATCTGCACTGCACAGCCTGCTGGTAAGATTGCGCTGATTAAAAATCTAAAGGCACGGCGTAGTGGAGTCAGACAGTATCTAGACATAATCAGTGACTGGGCAGGCAGTTTTAAAATAGCTCACGTGTAACTAATGCAACACCCAAGTAAATAAATACAATAGATTTATCTTTAATTATCGGTTTGCTTTTTTTTTTTTGACAGTCTTGGATCTTCTTATCAAACCGGATACCTACAGACAGACACTGCATGTATGCTTCATTTAGAACATCTGTTGAACTGACAGATTTTTTTCATTAAGAGTCAGTTTTGAGCAAAATCTGGACCTAATTCATACTTCACAGTAAGTGTTACTTTTGTGGCCCAAATCTCACAACACCTCTAACATCTAATCCATTTACTGTAAAGTGGACCTACAGTATTCTGCAGATTTTCCTATGCAACTTTATCTCATGTTGAAAGCACACTACAAATAAACAACTGCATAACAAAATAACGCAGCTCATGTGCAGGAATTTAATGACAAAAAACTTCATCGGCTCTATGGAAATGGTAGAGGATGCAAACCGTGACGGGCCTTTAAGGAAAAGCAGCCTGCATTTCTCTCATGATCCCCTGTGAGGATCCTATCTGAGGCACCAATTACCTTCCAGTTCAAAGCCAAATCTCAAGCCCCTGCTCTCTCAACCATTCACCCCGCAGGCCTGAGCCACTAAAAATGTATTGAGGTAGCTCTAAGTGGATCCCGTCCATTTGTCAGCGGAAATTATTACCCAGAGTGTTCGCCCAAACATGCAGCAGTTTTCAAAATATGCAGCGAACCCACTCATCTGTTTTGCAAGAGAGCAACTGCGTAGCTCAGAGACAATTACATGTACGACCTATCTAATGTTGGGGTAATTCTCAGAGCAACTTAGATAAAATTAAAAATTTAATTGCATCCGTCCAAAGCCAGGCATAGATGGAAGAGCTTAGAATGTCTGAGGCCATATTCTGGGTTACAGGGACAAATAGAAAGAAATACTCGAGCTTAATTGCTTTCTTCCAATCGTCCAACATTGGGAAGGGCGCACCAGATGTGACATGCCAATCTTGTAAAGTACAAATGAAAATTGGAAGCAAACTGTTGTCTGTTCCTACTGGGAATAACGTGTCCATAATTATTCATACAGAGAGAAAAGACGGGTTAGGCTTTAGTCTAATTGATTACATTAAGAGTGGCACTTCATCTGTCATCCGTCCCACAAAGACGGAGAGGGGCTGAACCAACGGCAGCAAATCAAATGAGTGTCACTAATTCGTCAGATAAATTAATCCAAGCTGGCACTCAAATGAAAGCTCTTTAACATGTGTGCACTGGGGCCTCTCTCTTTAAATCTGTGCTCCTCAAAATGTGGGGTGGGCCCCACTGGTAGTGTGAAGCATCAGCAATTTAGAACATATTACACTCGCCGGCCACACACTGCCTTAATTCTTCTAAATTCAGCAAAATGCTGGAAACATTCCTCGGAGATTTTGGTCCATACTGACATGACAGGATCACACAGTTGCTACGGATTTCTCGGCTGCACATCCATGATGTGAATCTCCCATTCCACCACATCCCAAAAGTGCTCTGTTGGACTGAGATCTGGTGCCATTTGAGTACTGGACTCACCGCCATGCTCAAGAAACCAGCATGAGATGATTTGAGCTTTGTGACATGGTGTGTTATCCTGCTGGAAGCAGCTATCAGAAGATGGGTACACTGTGGTCATAAATGGATGAACATGGTCAACATCAATATTGAGGCAGGCTGCAGCATTTAAACGATGCTCAATTGATATTAAGGGGCCCAAAGTGTGCCAAGAATCCCCCACATCATTTCACCACCACTATGAGCCTAAACTGTTGATACAAGCCAGAATGAATCCATGCTTTCATGTTGTTTACATCAAATTCTGACCTTATCATCCGAATGTCACAGCAGAAATTAATTCATTGATCAGACCGTGCAACGTTTTTCCAATCTTCTGTCATCCAATGTTGGTGAGCGAATAGTTTTCTGTTCTTATCTGACATGAGTGGCACCGGGCATGGACTTCTACTGCTGTAGCCTGTGACGTCAACAGGACATCTGCACCCAGAGAACCGCTGCTCACTGGATATTTTCTCTTTTTCAGACCATTCTCTGTCGCGTGGGGAAATCCCAGTAGATGTGCAGCTTCTGAAATACTCGAATCAGCCCGCCTGGCACCAACAAACATGCCACGTTCAAAGTAACTTAAATCACCTTTCGTCACCATTCTTATGCTCAGTTTGAACTTCAGCAGGTCGTCCTGACCGTGTCTACATCCCTAAATGACCTTCACTGCTGTCATGTCATTGCCTGGTCAGATATTTATGTTAATAAGCAGTTGGCAGTGAGTGCATACAAAGCAGCCCAGAATGAGCCCAAACAAGTACTTCTCTTCAGTATTTTCTTTTCTCTTCTAGCCATCATAGCTGACTAAACCTTCCAAACATTCAGATAATAAGATGGCATACGATACACTTTATTTTTTCCAAAAGTTGGGAAATTCTGTTGTTACAACAACTAGAAGAATAGAATAAAAAAAATGACAAAATAGAGTCTTAATGAGGGAAAACTCATTTCAAATTTAAAAAACAGACAGAATAAAGTAAAATAAGTATAAATAACAACATAAACAGGTGTCAAGAAATTCCACCTGCAATGACTTTGCATAAACTAAGAAATGGAAAATCATACTCTTCCTGGAACTGAAGAAAAAGAAATGAGAGCAGCAACTTCCTCATCGTGTGTCTTTGTGCAAATGATGCCTGTTATAACAGAGCAGTGTTTGTTTAAGCCTTGTTATAGCAGGCTGATGGGCTGATCAGAAATGCGCTGTTATGACTTCCTCATAACAAACACCACGCGAGGCAAAGGATTCCGAGGAAGCTCGGAAGCTCAAAGCAAAGCTCGGTGCGCTGGATGGACAAGATCCTACTTGGATAATAATTAAGGGCTAATCTGTAAATGTTTGTGATAAATGAATCACAAGTTCCACAACTCTTATAAATGTTGTGGATCATCCGACTTAGAGCTCTTAGAACCCAAATGTTTACAATTATGGAGAAGAGAAAACATCAGATCCCCACAATGACACAGAACGTGAATAATTAATGGACAACTGACACTATTGCCACCTAATTATTAGTTAATTAACTGACCAGTTTAACACTTACAATTCTCTGCATAGTCGATACAGAGAATGAACTTTTCTGCAGGCTTCAGCAAAAGATACCTACCAACATGTACATGGTGAGTTTTCTCCAGTATGCAAGAAGTGTCTTGAACTTAAAAGCAGTACTCCCTCAATATCGTTCTTGCAGTGGATTAGAGAAGCTGCAGGCTAACCCAGTTTTCAGTTTATTACACTACTATCCAGCCAGATATTAAAGCACATGGTAAAAGGTAAATGGACTGGCCTTTCTATTCAATCTGAGCACTCAAAAGCATTTTCTACTACAAGTCTCATTCGCCCAATTACACACATATTTATACAGCACTTTTATCTGTACTGTATGAATGTGTGTGCTGTATGAATGTGTTTATCTAACATTCTCACACACACACACACACACTCCAGTGGACGCATCTGGGGCAGCTCTGGGTTTAGTATCTTGCCTTCTCAAGGATACTTCGACACATGGACTGGAGGACCCGAGGATTGATCCACTGACCTTCTGAATTGTAGACAACCCACTCTACCATCTGAGCCACAGCCACCCCCACTCACATGAATAACACATCAAATTTTTAAGCTTTATGACAAAGGGGTTTTTTTTTTGCTTTTGCTTTTTTTTTGTGTCCTATCACTTCACGTAATGTCAACACCATAAAATGACTCCTGAAAAAGTAAAAAATGCGCAGACATGACAGCCTGAAGCTGCATGGTGTTTGTACGATTTGCTGTCATTTAAACAACCGACCAAAAAGAAAAAGAAAGGCTTTCTGGAAACACTGGCAGGCATTCATAGTGAGAGCCAGCTTTTCAGAATAACATAATGCACAAAACCAGTTCTGAGTGATTCCTACGCTTCCCATAATGCAATTCGGGAGCAATATTTCTTCTGGCTGTGGGGACCGTGTCAGGGCTCCTGGTAAAAAGACAGACTTTGGAGTTTGCGAGATCAAACTGGGAAGGTTTCTGGTGGCTTCCTTCAGAACCACGAGAAACATCTACAAATATTTTCACAGGTTGAAATATTTAAACTGGAGTGAGCTGTTAATGTTTTTATTTTTATTGCATATGAAACTGATGTATGAGGCATAATTTAATCTATACTTCTTACACAACTTTTTCCCTTTAATTATAGATGCACAGACTCCAACAGACTGATCCCTCATAGACTGGCTGCACAAGAGAAGTCTATCAAGGATCTGAGTTCAGAACCGTGGACAGAGCTCACTTACAGATGAGAGCCTTGCTCAGAGGGAGGTCAGCAGCCCTGTCTGGCCCGATGTACCACCAGCTGATCTCCAGCTATAAATCAAAGAAATGTGCTGGTCTGGAGGAAGCACGGGCTTTTGCCCAGAGACAAGCTTTTCACTTCAGACCTTCCTACCTGCCTTCTGCCCGCACACGCTGCTGCCAGCCAGCTCTCCAACGCTTGATGCACTTTCTTCACAGAAACTCCGAACGATTCAGATTGTAAATGTGCAGATCTGTGCTCATTTTTATGTGAATAAGTGTCAGGAAGCAGCAGAAGAGAGTGGCAGTGTTACATAAAAACTGCAGGTTTTAGGCATAGATCACGGAGGCAAATAATAATAATAAAAAAAAAAAGTAGTCTTTTTTCTTTCATAAAAAATTACTTCTAATTTTATGGACTTTAATCTCAGTGAGACAATGGTTGCAGTCGCTGGATGTCTCTACTTGTCGCCGCCAGCAGAAATATTTGCTCTAAATTAAGCTACTTCACCACAAAAACCGACCCCCGGATAGCTGTTGATAGCAGACACACGGTTATGAAAGAAATCAAGAATAACTCACCGAATCCAGCCTCCTTTGAGCTCTCAAAATGTAATCATGCTGCTCATCACCGGGTCTGCCTCCTTTCTGCCGCCGGTAAATGCACCGCTGAAAGGAGCCGCCAGATGGGGGATGGTCCATGGGCTTAGGTCAAGCGAACCGTGACGGACGGCTTGGCTTCCGGGAAGCGCTTTCAAAATAAATGCTGCGTATACTTTACTGCTAATAATAGTTACGCAACAGAGTATGTAACTCCTATCTAATAAGATAAAAAAAAAATCCTTATATTTGAAAAGCTGAAACCACGTTTTCCATTTTTCGCTGCACTAAGAACAACATATTGGTTTCTTGTTATTCATTTACTTGACCACTATCTAAATGTTATCTAAATGTTTATTTGTCACTCTTATTTTCTTATGAAGGCATGACTGCCAATAAAAATTCATATATAACGTGCTTTTTAATGTAAGTAATTTACAATTTTAACAGGTGGCAAAAGTACAGACATTCTGTACTGTAGAAGTACAGATACTTGTGTTAAAAAATACTCTGGTAAAAGTACTGATTCAACTTCTTAACTCAAAAGTGAAAAAGTACAGGCTCTGAAATGTGCTCAAAGTAAGAAAGTAAAAGTACTTCTTTGGAGGACGTTTCTACCAGCTATTTTTGTGCAACTGAACCTTGTGCTATATTAATGTAATAATAAAACTATATTATTGCATGAGAATACAAACTTTATTTCAATCTAAATTCTAATGAATGCACTCAGTTTGAACACTGTTATGTAGAACATGAATAGAGGAAAAATAAAGAGAATTTTTTAAAAGCTCTATTTGCTGTTAGCTACATCGTAGAGGGTGACTCTACCTCATCTGTGCAGGAAAATTAGTACAGTCAGGGGTTACAGTGGGATTCAGCAGGTGGGGAGGGGACACTAAGGTCAATTGTAGTGGCTCATGATGGGGTAAAGAATCACAGCTCACAATCATTTCTATTGTGAGCGCCAGTAGATTTTCTTTGTATCAGGCTGTGATCAGCTAGCTGCTGCTGCTCTGTGTGGATTTACACAACTGAATTCAGCAAGATGCAAGCCAGTATTTCACGAGCTATCTTGGCTGATTTCCATCCCCTAAACCACTAATTCAATGGGCCAGATTTAAAAATTTTGAAATGCCACTGGGCCGAAGACCCCTACTTATATTATTTATTGAGACTTAACTCTAAATATGCTACCACCTGAACTAAATCATAAAA
>JAVDPK010001828.1:1177851-1205971 GCA_034780415.1 Cichlasoma orientale | reverse complement strand
TGTATTAGTTCACAGCGCAGCTTTGCCTCCTCCAATATGGCGGACACACAGTTACGTCGCATCAGCGGGCCGAACCATAGATATATATACATAGATACCTCGTTGACTGGTCAGGGGTTTCTTTGACATGCTTGGTATTGTCTGACAATAATGCACATGCCAGTCTCGTCTAATGGCTGTTTTAACTGTTTACATTAGATTTGATTGAACCAAAACTGGGACCTATCATTTTAGAGATTTTAGAGAAACCAGAGCGTGAAACACAGTGCAGGATGATCTGGACATTTAGATGTTGCTAAAAAGCACCTTGCTCTGCATTTGCACTATGATACATGAATAAACAGTGAACAATAAACAGCCTAGCAAACCTGTTCAGGTCCCTAAGTAATCAGTTTAATCTCATTATTGCAGCAACTTAATTGTGGAAACTAATTTTAAATTTAATTATTTGATACACAAACTCACCAACCACACACCAAATCCCTGTACTGACTAACAGAGTATGAATCGGATGTAATTGCAGTGAGAAGGAGTGAGAAAAAGCCTAGTTATAAAAATGTGTTCTGTTGGTCGTCTCACTTTCACACACAAATGCGAAAACTACAGACATAAATCTCAGCTATCATACAAACAAACAAGTTAATTTACAGCATTTTAATGATGTGTGGAAAGAAAAAGAGGGGCAATTGTGCAGAGAGTTTGTCCTTCAGAGTTTATAGAATAATAAAGAGCAGTTAAGCAGACATGGATGAAAACTCTTTAGTGCCAACTGAAATGTTTTCTGTATGAGGAATTAGTCAGGTCTGCAAATAAAACTCCCGAACAGAAAAAAAAGGGCAAATATTGAATTTATTTTAAGCTGACTGGCATGTCATGCTGTCCACTAACGCAAATACTCAGCATGCTGATTTCTTATACCAAGCCATTATTCAAGCCTTTTCTATTGATTGTTCAAGTTGTCATTTTATTGCTTTTGTCATAGCTGCAACAACCCAATTCCCACCAGTAATCAATATAATTTCTTCTTATTTGAATCACTTACTTTTCAGGTTTCTACCCACGAGTGTTGACATTTGAAGTGGCTCTTACCTTCTTCTCAGTACTTCTCCGATTACTCTCCATTAAAGGGCAAGCCTCAAAGAAACAAGCAAACAAACGAAAACAAAACGAATCAAAAACTAACATTACAGTGTGATTCATATGCCATCGCCTACGAAATGATGGTATTGACTGTCTATAAAATAAGAAAAACTCAGGCTTCTTGTTTACTTTATTCTAAATAGAATTACTTATGATTATTATTTGAAAATCTATGACATTGATCAAGGATGCCTTTTACAGTCTTAAACATGGAAATACATTAGGTTGTGAAGAGGGGGCTATAACGAAGTGATAGGTTGCTCATATTTGGTCCCATCCATCCATTTCTTCCACTTATCCAATTAAGGGTTGTCAGTCTATTGTAGGGCTGACACACAGAATCACAGATGCATCTAACCTCATGCATGTCTTTGGACTATGGGAGGAACCCATGCAAACACAGGGAGAACATGCAGACTCCACAGAGAAAGGCCCCAGGCTGGATTCAAACCAGAAACTTCTTGCTGTGGGGGTGACACTGCTAGCCACCAGACCCCTGTGCCACCCATATTTGGTCCCATTTGTATATTTTTGATTTAACACATCCCAGATGAATTCCTGGGGAAAAAAGAGAAAAGCTTGAGTCCTCTAAAAGTTAAAACTAATTGTACCGCGCAGTAGGTGTGTAGCTATTAGAATACATTACAAGATGCGGGAACGAAAAATGTAATTAGACGTGTTGCCTCAGGCTAATGTAAATGTGCAACATTAACATATAAATGTAATTAAAATAAAATAACAATTAAAAAAAAAAGAAGCATTTTCTAGGAGCAGGAGTCAGGTCAACACATTCTCAGCTGTTGAAAAAAGGCTTCATGATACTGTAATTATACACATTCAGCATCACCACAGCATTACTGCTGGATACTAGCAGATGATTTTCAGAGGGCAGTGGAAACACACACACACAGACACACGGGGCTGAAAAATTTTAATTTGTCAGCAGAATCTTTTTTTTTTTTTTCTCTACAGAAATGTACATTATTCCAACTACGTCTGCGGGCCGATGCAATTAAGTTAAACTTGATATGGATTTAAAACAAGAGCAGCAATAAAATTGTGATAGATGCAAAACAGAGACTGGCAATAACTAATGAAGACCAGTGAAATGTGAGGAAACAGACACACTAAACAAGACAACTGAGATACTACTATAAAAGTAAGACTATAAAACACAGTGTCAAATAACATCACATAAAACCAAGTCTATAAAATTGTATTTTAAAAGGTGAATTGAAGGAGGTTACAAATGTGACTCCTCAGGAAGGTTATTCCAAAGTTGAGATGGCCTGGTAGAAAAAAAAAAGAAAAAGATCACCTTTAGATTTAAGTCGTGGCTTTGGAACAACCAGAAAGGACCCCGTGGGGGATCTAAGGCTACAAACAGGCTTATATTGAAATTAACATTTCTGCTATGTAGCTTAAAGCCACACCCAGACATGCTATGAAATTTATAAGCAAAATTAAAAAAAAAAAAAAAAAAAAAAATCTGGTAGAGAAATTGGTGTGAGGAGAAGCCCAAAACCAAAAGCTATGAACCACAGAGTCTGACACCAAAGGACGGATGAGGTTTTAATGATTTTATTTGATGATTATTCTCAATGAATGAGGTTTCAGGTTTCTGCTCTGTCGATTTCACGTTCTCCAAGTACCTGCCAAGTCCAAAGGGACACAAAAGATTTATGAACCCAGCAGAAAATAAACGAGACATGTTGCAAAGACATATGAAATTCTCCAGGTAAGTATCACGGATGTTTTCACAGAATGAAATATATACTTTCTGTGCTTCCCCTCTTTCTTTCTTTTTTTTTTTTCCAGGGTGAGGAAAGCAGGTCTTACACAATTAGATATATCTGTGTAGGGTCACACTCAAGAGGCTGCACTTTACTATCTGCTGTTGCTACGGCAACCCATTCTCTTTGGAAGTCTCTGATGAACCATTTGCACACAGGCGCGGAGTTACAGTCTCTGCCCCGTCCAGAAGAGGGCGCTCACCTCTTGCAGTACACATACTGCAGCATTTTTTTAAAGAGAGACTCACTGACTGTTAAATAACTGCTTGGTCACAAGAGACTCCTGATTCAATTTATACACCTGCTACTTTCTTTCCAGACCGTACGGTCTATTGCATGTCTGTCTTCAACAGGAATTCTTCCTCTGTTCCTCTTCCCAAGATTCCTTTTTCCTACTTTTTTAATATATATTTTTTCCCTCTTCACATTGGGGATCTAATTCTTTTTTTTTCCATGTTGCAACAGATTATAAACCCCTCTAAATGCATTTTAATAACAGGCAAAAGTAGTGTGTTATTTCTATTCAGTTTCATGGTCAGGGTATGTTTACTTAGATTAAGGATGCCACATGCTGAAAATCAAAACCTCACTAGCACTGAACCCAAACCCAAAATATAAATTTTCTGTTGATAATGAAAATGAAAACTAATAAGAGTTATGGCCCAAACACACCGTATAAAGAAAACAAAAAAGCGCATGTTATGTTATTTATTGCTAGCTATTTGTTGATGGGCTTCACCTGCTGCTCATATATGCCTGCACCTGAACCACTACATCCTCATAGCTGACAGTAAAACCTCTGCATCATGCAGGCCATTAAATCTGGATCCTTCCAGGTTCTGACTCCAGAGCAGATCTCAAGCTTCACTCTCGCAGGTGCTGTTCCAGTGATTTCAGTTAGCACAGCCAACCTTGATGATTTGTAAAAATACAGTTATGTTGTAATTTATGTGTTACCTTCTTTAAAAAAAAGAAATGTTAGATTCTATCTTTAAAAATGGATTTAACACAACCAACAACAAGTATAACCATTTCACGTTATTGTTTATACAAGAAACAATTGTGACTTAGATTATTATCAAATTTAACAGTCAAATTTAATTCTATATTTACTGATAGAAAAAAAAGCTTTAAAAAATTCAGCCTACATTTGCAGATTCACAACTTTTAACCTCACTCCTTACTTTTTCCATGCATCATTTTGACAACCGGAGTCAGGATTGTTAAATATGTAATGCATAATAAAAAAAAACTAATGAACAGAAATCCGGACTTTGTGACAACTTTGAAAATTCATTTTAATAATATAATTTTAAATATTTTAAAATAAGAAGGAAAAAAAAGCAAATCATAGCAAGTAAAATCATTTGTACTCATCGGTGTCTGTCTCCACTGGTCTGTATTTAGTGCAAGATATATCGTCCATAATGCTGCCAAGTAAGTCTCCTCAAATAAAATTCAGCATTTTTTTTCTTTAAAGTTTTTGACTGGCACATCACTTGTCAGTTCAGCTCTCCTATCTAACTGCCAATGCACCCAGAGGACCAGGTCACATGACACCGCACACAGATGCACTTGTCTTTTCATGTGTATGCATCTTCATGGAATTGCACTGTCTGCCTCAGTGAGTTGGGTCCAGAGTTGGATCATTTCTTGGGCCACATTTGTCCTTAAAACATGACAATCGAAAGGCTGGTCACATAGCAGTAATTAGCACAGATATGGTTTTGTTGTAATCACATTGCACGTTGCATACAAAAAGGTAAAAGAGAGAAAATGCAGAACAATCAGAAGAACTGAGAAAATGTTGCTGTTTGTTTCCACATCAATAAAATTTATCGCATGCACAGCTTGTAGCTGAATGATAACTAGTGATGCATGGCATCCATGGACGCACGATTAGGTGTAGATCTGTACACATAATTCATAGGTGCCTGACATTATATTTGCTGTCTTGGATGCTGGCATTTTCACCTGTACTTTGATTCCCACCAGGTGACTACCTGTGTGTGTGTTTTTGAAACACTGCCTACTGAAGTGGCTGATAGGCAGACACATTATCCAAACCCATTCATGCACAAGAAAATAGCTTTTGAAAAGCTGTCCAGTGTAGTGACCACTATGCATGAAAGAGCTAAAAAAAAAAAAAAGACTTCTTTTAAAGAAGTGGGACTAGACAATCTAAAAAAAAAAAATCTATATTTTAAAATAAGAAATCCATTTTTAAAAATGTATGTCAGCTGATCTTCGGATCTGCCACCTGCTGCATTAGCAGCACCTGGTTTGGTGCAAGCTGTCCTTTTGGCTTTTACCATTTTGTGTCATCTTTTGGGTCCTTAAACAGAACTCTTTCAGCTACAGGTCTTTTCCATCCACTGACCTTCACATTACAAAGTTTTAAGTAGTTGAGTTTTAAATTTCAGTGATGCAGCTATATTTAGTAAATCACCAGTTTGAAACTACTGTAACTTTGTACGATACCTCTACACATTTATGTGTGAATGCTGGTACACTCCACAGTTTTCAGAAGAAGCATAAAATCTCATCAGCCGCGTTGTTACATTATTACTTTAGTGCTAGCGGTAGACGCCGCAGTCAGAACCAAAATTCAACTGTGTCAAAAGTAAATGAGCAAGGAAATTCAGCTTTACTGCTACATCTCTTACCATTACAATCCCAGAAGATGTCATACAACCAAAGGCTATGTAGCTGCTGAGGTTTGTTTAATCGAAGACTCCAAAGATATTGGCAACATTAACCTTTCAAGCACCTTTTTTTCATTGGGTAAATATGCACGTTAATGACCAAACAAGCAGGAGATTGTGTTGTCTTGCCCAAGGCCAGAATAGATTGCGCTTGGCTTCACACACAGGAGAAGCAATTTACTGCGTTGTGTGTTTTTCTAGGTTTAAAGTACCATTGCCCTCTGTCTGCACAGAATTATCGCTAAAAAGTGTCAGCAGGTTGGCACCATCTAAAATCATTACTTATATCATAGCCCATCAGATGTTGCACACATTTTTTTTTTTACTAGATCCTCAGTGGAGAAAAAAAAGGGGGTAGCTGCTATTTCTTGTCAGGTTGGAAAATCGACTTCAGAAATGTAAATATCAAATGGATATCACAGTTCGTTCATTAATCACATCTCTTCTGCTGTGATCCATTTAATAAAAGTCCCGACTGAACAACATTTACCAATTTTTTTTTTATTATTATTTTTTGTCTTGATGCAAAAGCGCGTATATGTCTTATTTGGATGTGTTCTTATTTTACATGGTAAACTCACTCAAAGCATTTAGTGGATTTTAAATCTCATAACCACAAGGGGCCGCTATTGTGCCAGTTACAGAAAACCCAAGCTCATATTTTCAGTGATATTCAACAACTCGTTTATTTAATAGCCAATAGAGACAAGCTCATGTATATAGAATAAAAATATAAACCAAAATTGCTTGAATTTGAAAATGAATATGGATATTATCAGCATTTCATAATAAACCGTAATTCCCAAGTAATTTCTCAATTAATTGTTTGATCTATAAATAATTTGCTTCTATCAATAAAGACCTAAAGCATCATCACAAGACAGAGAAGGTAACATCACAAAACCTACATACAGTGCTGCTCTATATTTTTATGGCTCTTATGAATGGCCTGTGAGGTTGCATCCTTCTGTATTTCTTATGTCCAGTGTTTCTTGACTTTGTTATGCTAAAGCATTATAGTCGCTTCACTCTTATTAACTGTATCTTCTATTAATCACAAGGCAACTCTGTACATGCGGTAATCTAATGCAGCCGTCTGAGTGTTTCGTGGTAATCTGTAGATCAAATCTGACTTTCTGTGTGCACATCCTCGGCCAATTTGGACTGGAGCCAGTCTCTTATATAAAAAGGCTCTTAGAGTTCAGAGGTTACAGCTGTGACAACTGTCAGCCAGCCAGCCAGCCAGCCAGCATCTCGACAAAAATATTTCACCCACTAAAGCATATGGCCAGTCTGTCTGCCATGGCTGGCCTGTGTCATTATTTCATTGCAAAATAACGCTTTAAACAAGAGTGACAAACTGACTCATTCCTTTGTCTTGGCACTTGTGGGTGTGTCAGACACTCTCGGTTTTAGATAATCAGATGTTAGGGAACAGTCTGCATGTCCTCAGAGTTCAATATTAGATGACACAGATGCTGATGAAAAGATGTAACACAAACATCAGATTCGGTTCCAACAATTAGATTATTTATTTGACTGGGGAACGTCTGTGCCCTCTCCTCCTCCTTTTTTCTTCCAGACAACATCATTTGTCTTTGAAAACTTTTAATGCAGATCTTCCTCAGTCAGATTAATCCAGTGTTTGTTTTTAAATCAAGCGATCTTGATCACTGAATGAGCAAATGGGTAAAAGCCAAACAAGAGTAGTCATGAGAAGAGGAATCCTCTAAATCACACAAGAACTGCACACATTTTGGCGTTTACTGAACACCACCAATAAAGTGAAATCTTGTGACCTCAGAAATTTACATTTTGATTAATTTCCCTAATGGATCCATGAAATGAGAGATGTCTGGGGGAAGGCGATTATGCCTGAGTGGCTAGTCTCTTTGACTGGGATTTTCACTAGTGACTGGAATTAACGTGGCTTAAATTCTCTCCGCCCCATAGCTAATTGAAACAAGTAATTCTCCAGAGTTGTCTTGCACAGAGGGATGGGGAGGACTCAGCTCTATAACATGTTATCCTCAGAGCAGGCACGTTCGACAAGACCCGGTATACTGCAGCAGAAAGCAAAGCAGAAATGGGTCTCCTGGTGGAAATAACTTTTGTATCCATTCTCCACAGCTAAATAATTCACTTATTATGCCAACTATGCTAAACAGAAATAGAACACTGGTTTGAGGAGCTGACAGATGGAGGGGAATTGATGCTTTGTGGGGGTAATAAAAAGATGTAAAACACTGTGTTCAATAATGTGCGCAAGTTAGAGCTGTGATTCTTCCCCCCTTTCTTTCTTCTTTTTATTTTTTTATTTTTTTGCATGACTTCTAAGGTCCCACTACAGCTCACAAGACTTTCAGTCCAGGCATGTAGCTGGAATTTGCTCCAGCCGCGGTGGGGATGAATATTCAGAGGCTAAGCTGCCTCTAAGGCCCTGAGAGACATGACACACACACCCCACCAAGGACCCTTACTGCCCCAGCCTCCGCCCCCCCTCCTCTCTCTATACACACACACAAACCCTTCCACTTTCCCTTGATGTGGTGGAGTCAGTCCAGCACTCCACAGGTGTGACCCACTCAGACCCGTGAAAGCCCCCCGCCCCTCCCCCCGGCCCTGTGATCAGGGAGGCAGAAAGAGCAGCTGCGCATATACA
The DNA here is from genome assembly GCA_034780415.1 of Cichlasoma orientale. Classification (NCBI taxonomy): domain Eukaryota; kingdom Metazoa; phylum Chordata; class Actinopteri; order Cichliformes; family Cichlidae; genus Cichlasoma; species Cichlasoma orientale. The sequence goes on along the minus strand of JAVDPK010001828.1, from coordinate 1,197,671 downwards.
CGAGGCAGAGGCCAAATAATCACCGGGAGCCTTCTATTGGACATCTTGGAAAATTAATCAATCGGGACTGCAAGATGCGCCGATGCCACAGTTGAACTGATCGATGAGGAAGTCCTTTGTCACTTCTCGACACACGTTAGACGTTTGAAGGTTAATAGCCAAAAAATGGGTCCATCAATCGCATTCAAGTCTCAAATAATAACATCCCATGCCTAGTTTAAAACTAATTTCTCGCATTTTTGCTGGATAATCTGGGACATATATTGGCATGCCCTTGGACATAATTTCATAAATGTGCTGCAGAGCGTGGCTGCTGTCAGTCAGTGAAACACGCACACGGACACACAACACACACCTAGGATCTAGATTGAGTTTTCTCACTCAGTGATTGGACTTGATATATTCGTCATGGTCTACGCACAGCATCCCAAGCCTTTGAGACTCAACATACTGCATAGGCTGCGCAACAGCACCTGTAACGTGTGAGTCGACCCAAAAGCGTCACATTTGAATTATTTATACCATATCTGCTGCTGTCGGTGTGAAAATTGCATTGATTGCAAGCTATGTCATAGTCACAGGAATTCATTATATTTGATAGAAGAATATCAGTGATATGAAATAGAATTGTTGTGACTTCTTTTATCAGTCCAAAATGATTTGGTACGCGTGAAATGTGCCTTACAACTTCAATACTGAGATATTATTAACACTTAATTAGATTTGACTGGCAGCAGAGGCAGACAGTGTGGTTTTCTGTGCTTGTTGGTCACTATATAGATGAAGATAAACATAATCCCCGACACTGAGGTCTGAGTGTGCTGAGGGGTGAAGCAGCAGGCGGCCAAATGGACGTTAAAATTGAACAAATTGATGCACAGGCTGTATGTCACACTCCAGCTACACGCACAGCCAAAGCGCTGGTAGCTTTACATGCTTTAATCGGGCATTCACACCTTTTTCCGTCGTTCACTGATGGTGCATTTCTTCCCTGATAAAGGCGGTGTGCTGCGATGCATTTAACATCATTCACATCCAGTGCAAGGGGCGCATATAGTCTTCCCTCTATCAGTGAGAAAGTGCTCTCGCCTCGGGTGTGGGATACGCGCTTCTCCGCTCTTTTATCCCGTAAAAATATGATCCTCTTTTCGCAGGAGCTGTATTACTGAGTAGCTCTAATGGAGATGCATTTTATTTCCCCTTCGCACACAGCCTAAAGTTGGGACTTGAGACTTTCAGCACCACTTTTCCGTGGACAGCGCTCGCAGTGATTTGGGGAGATTGACGGAGCCTCCAAACGCGTGCAGATTCCCGTTGGATACTATTCAGAAAGAATGTTTAGACGCTTTATTTTAAAGCCAGAAGTGCTCAGGAAATCTTCTCTTCACATATTTATACACCCAACAAGATGCGATTTTGCCGTGGATATGGGTCACTTCTTATGAAAGGCTTCTTCGTGGACAGCAGAAAGGGGTAAGAACAGCCACCCGAGCAGCAAAATGGGTCATCTATGCCAATCAAATGTTTGTTAACGTCGTGACTTAAAAATTACTCGACACTTGCTAGTATCAACGCAGAGTGCTGGTAATTAGGACCCGTGATACATATCTGGGGATGCACACAAAACATTTGTCATGTACAATTCAGAGCTGTATCATACTTCAATTGATGATTCATACTGTTGTAGTGCAGAAAAGTAAATGCATGTGTTGGCTGTGAAAAGGAGTGCAACGCCCTGGACTGTAAGTGCATTGATTGTTTTTACGCGTTAAGGCGCAGCGTTTTGTGTGGAGCTCTGTCTCTCGCTGCGCTGCAGAGGCGCCTGAAGTCTCACAAAAAAAAAAAATGATAAAAGAATGACTCAATATCGAAACTATTGGAGCTGCGGGCTTTTAATATAAATATAGTTGCAGCTTTGAAAGCGCAGATTAGACCAAACCATGGCTAAATCCTTTCTTTAATACAAGCAAAACCCAGTTTAACTCTGAAAGGCAACGACAACAGGATGCAAACAACCGCTTCCCGGCTCCCCCAGATTTATCTCATCCCTACCTCTCTCTCAGTGTCTCCCTCTCAGCCCTGAAACAAGTTGAGTCACGCAGGGGAGCACCCCAGCTGGGTGGTGTTTTGTGACAGTGTGTCGGGGTGGGGGGCTGGGGGGTGGGGTAAACGGTGTGTGAACCATCGACTGTCAGTCACTGTGCTGTGCAGATGTGCAGCCTCCTGGCAGTAGAAGCTTGAGTGGAGACAGTGGTAGACCGGCTGATGTGAGACTGCTGCTGTACTATACCCCAGAGCAAACTTTAATAGATTATTTAGGCATGCATGAGTTGTACTTTAAAGCTTCTTCTTCTTTTTTTTTTTTTTTGGTTGATAGGGATGCATATTAAGCGTGATTGTGTCTGTTGGCCTACTAATAAAGGACTGGGAGAGGCGGTGAAGGTTCATGCAAGGAGCAAATATACCTGACACGCAGGAACCGTGGTTTTAATACTGCTTCCATTTTGTGGTGCCCCCTCGGGCCTTTTTGTTGAGTCAGAGATTAGCTTTGTGCTATCTTACTCTCTTAGCTTCAATTCATGGTGGGGGGCTGCTATGAATATGGCCAAATGTGCCATTGTCTGCATTCCCTCTGAACTTACAGCCAAGTGGGGAAATGTTCTTCATATCAGCGGGTAATTATGTAAAGAGAGTGACTCAGCAAAAGAGAGGTTTTTAATTCGGTCTTGTTCAGCCCATGAGAGAGGTCCCATGAGATGGATTTTATGTCTTATGTTGGGGTTATTCTTGTTGGCATGTTCTTCACAACTGCAGTGACTGATAGCCTACCTGGATCTAGCAACAAAGCATGCTTAAGAAATCTCCCCCAGAGAGAGATTGGGACGAATACTCTGTGCGCAGATTGTAGCTGGCAGAGAGGTGCAGGGCTTATTCAAACAGCCTCAGATTTACTTTTCCAAGCTTTGCTTGGCTTATCTTGTCCTCTGAGTTAGTTTAGCAAGTGCAGAGTCAGCGTAAGACCCCTGGTTTGCCTGCTGCTAAGTTCTCTTCAATACAGTGTGGACTAGAGTGTAAGCAGCCATAAGAACATACTGTAGCATTGCCTCATTCTCTGCTCAATAATGCACCAGGACTCACCAGCATACTGTAGATAAGCTTTCCCAGTGAATTCAAATGCTTCTCTGTGTTTTGTTCCGTTGGCAAGGGGGTCAAATAATGAACACATCACATTCATGATGGAACCACGATGATCAAAGTGATTGAAATCATTCCAGGAAGTGGGGGCTCGATGCTCTTCTCCAGTCTGCAGAGACACTCTCCAGCATCCACAGTGTTTACTGTAACTGCAGCATGGATCCAAGACCAAGACTGAAATAAACAAACGTGTTTTCCAAAACAGACCCATGGTTAAATTCCCAACAGACCTCCGTTGTTCCCTTTTACAAAAGCTTGCTCTGGAAATGGGGAACTGTGTGTGCAGTGTATAGAGCCCAGGTTTTTAGCTTTATTCTCCTCCCGGCAGGCACCATCTGCTCACCAGGGAGGTTTTCCAAACAATTCCATAGTAAAGATTGGAGAGATATGGGAAACCTGGCTGCACTACAAACACAGCATTTTATATATGAAATAAAAAAAAAAATAGGCAGTTTAATCTGAAATAAAACAGATGACTAAATATACACATAAGTGTGTGAACTAAAATAGCCAACGTAAAAATCCCTGCACTAATTTATGCCCTCGTGTTGCATTCACATTATGTAAGCATGCTTTCATCCACACATAGATACTCGTGCATTAAGAAACACTGAGGACCGTCTCATAGTTGACAATTTGTCAGCGTTTCATGTAAACCCCCTGCGATTAGTGGACTCCATTTCATCCCTCTAAGGACACTTTTTTTTTAATGCATTATACATTTATAACACCTTAAGATGCTTTCATTTTACACACTGTTAATTAATGGATCAATTTCATATTATATTTAAGATTATGCATATAAGATGTGCAAGCAATTTTAATGAACTTTTGACAGCAGTGACAACACTTTGGGTTGATGGATGGAAATTAAATGTTTGTCCTCGTAGCAGGTTATCATATATATGTACAGATATTATTTTCCCTTTAGGTGGTACTATTTCAGTTGTGTGGATTGTAAATTTAGAATAAAGCAACAGGTGGAAATTAGACTACAAGTAGCATTTTAATGTCTGTAATGGATCTTTTCAAGTAATATTTGAGGAAACAGTGACTTCCATTAACTTGTGCGTATTTCATGCATAACATGGATTTGGTACTTATTACATTCCTGACATATAATTTATTCTACAATGGCGTGGAAAAATGATTTGACTCCAGATTATTAACAATGGAAAGAAACAACACGAGAAAGATGCAGAAGAGTGATGTTGTGTATTTCCTGAGTCATCATACACACAGATTCTTCCTAGGGCAGCGTTGTGTGAAATGGAGTGTGAAATGAGTGCACTTAACATCCCTGCAGTGGATTATGCACATTATCTTACACTAGGGTTCGAGAGCATCTTGCCTCCTGCCTGTGAATTTGTCATCGAGTTACATTCACCTTTCTTCAAGTCCATTTAATGTTTCCTACATGAGTCCTTTTTTTTTAATCAATCCATGCTCGTAGCTCCAGAGATGAGTGAAATAATGTCTTGAAAGAATTCTTAAGGTTTAGCTGAACTTATTGAGAGGGGGCTGCATAATAAATGTCTGATAAATTGTTCATGTTCAAACTAAAACTGACTTTCAAGCCACCCAAACTTTCTGTTTACCGCTTTTATTTTTCACTTTGTATCAAAGTACACATTAATCTAGATATGGTGATGCCATTCCTAAATAAATAAATAAATAAATAAATAGGGCTTGATGTTGAAAACAAATGTACCCTTCCACTGAAGTAAAAAATTTACGCTTGGATTTTTGGAACCATTTTATTATTTTTTGTTGCGTTTGTTCTTATTTACTTGCATAAGTAGCCAAACATAGATTTTCTACACTGAATAGTTTTGGGATATTTTTTCCAGTTTAAAACACTTTTTCCAGTATTCACTGGAAAACTATGTGGGATTTTGTGTCTGCCAAAAAAAAGGAGCAGCATCTTAGTGCACCGGTGTTCAGCACATGTACAGGGAACACTGGACCTACATCACACAACAGGAAAGGTGCCACTTCTTCGCTTTCACTTTTACTTCCTCCACCATAAGTGGCCTTGACAGACCAAAAGGCAGTGGTGGAAAAATACTGCATTTGGAGTAAAAGAGAGAGCCAAGATCACAGCTACAACCACATGTTCGAGAAGCTGTTGGAGAGCTTGTTGTGTCCTTACACCCACGGGTCTATATTTTCAGAAAATGACTGTAGCATAGTAACTCTTCTTCTCTGGTGGTCATCAAAATGTATTCTGTGAAACAAAGTCTGTGGAGAAACAGTTTGTAAAGCAAAAACTGTAGTGGAAACAGATGAAGCAGGTTAGTATAACCACATCGACAATATTTTACAAATAAGGGAATTCTCATATTAACATTGCTGCCGAAATTAAACATACATGATGACACCTATTGTTGGCATGAATAAATGACACCATAATAATTTTAGTTTTGAATTTGCATAACTTCAGATTTTGAGTTTTTCCCCTTGTTTCAGTATGTGTTCAGATTTTAATTGCCTGTTATGTGCACACAATAGAATTCGCCAGTTTTATTATTAATAAGTCAGCAATTTAGGAAATAAATAGGTCAGCAGTGAGCTCTTCAGCAATCACACCTCACCAAGTAAAATCCACAAAACAAAGAGATGAGAGCCCCAGTGTTTCCCTTAATCTTAGCTCCATCCCACCCGTAGCTTTCAGCTCCCCTTGGCCTCCCTCCATGATTATCCAAACCACCTCCCGTTCTCATTTGCCTCCCACCGTTCCTCACACGTGCAGTTCCAGTATAATGCATATTAACAGGCTGCACCTGAACGCGTTCTTTCCTTGACATGAAATTACGGCTGCTGTGAAAGAGAGCTGCAGACTTTTGTGTTGAGCATCTTTTTTTTCTTCACTCAAGGAGTGACAATGACAATGACACCAGATATGAGAGCCTTGGCTGAGAATGAGTGCTGTGACAGTGCTGATGTTACTAGTTTCTACCTCCTATTTCCCCCAAATATCATCTGTGATTTCTTTTCCTGCTATTCATGGATGGTTGTGTAACGTTTGCTGATATCAGTGCTTCTCCTGTACCGCACATGCATAATAAGATAATAGAAAAAGAAGCTTTGGTAACATACAAACTGTTCAGAAAGGTTTATGTCATTGCTCTTCTTCAATTTATTAAAGGTGCTTTAAATGGTAGATAGATACACAGATAAATAGATAAATATGGATAGATACATAGCTAGATATGAGCTCTTATTTTAGTTGAGCTTGAACATGGCCTGAGTAAAATTTACCAATATAGCTCCCGTGGTTTTCTTTCCACCCCTGAATGTGGGTGAAGCAACGGAGGCTAGAGTCCACTATGATCACGCTGCACTAATCTTTATACTGTGCATGTAGGCTATATCCTAACCCATTTGTTCCCTTGAACCCTTCTCTCAGACGATCAACTTTCAGATAGTTCATGGTGTGTTTTTCTCTGTTATTTTTGAAATTTTCAATCCATTATTTATTATTTAGAATGTGTTTTTTTTTTTTTACCAGCCTGCATTTCAGTTTTTCCTGGCAATACTTTAACACAATGCTGGAAAGCAAGGTTTCACTGCTCTGTGGGTTCTGATATAAAGTGTCAGTACCTCTACATCACAGTGGATATGTTAAACCCCTGAAGACTCTTAGCTGATGTTAAATTGTTCCATCCATCCATCCATCCATCCATCCATCCATCCATCCATCCATCCATCCATCCATCCATCCATCTTCTTAAAGGCTTATCCAGTTCAGGGTCACAGGGAGGCCGGTGCGATGTGGGTTACACTCTGGACAGGTTGCTGGTCCATCACAGGGCTAATGCAGAGTAACAGACATGCATTCACAGCTCTGGGCAATTTAGAATTACCAGTTAACCAAACAAGCATCTTTGGGCTGTAAGAACAAACCAGAGTACTCAGAGTAAACCTGTGTCTTTGGATTGTGGGAGGAAACTGGAGCAACTAAAGGAAACCCAAATAGGCACAGGGAGGACATGCAAACTCCACACAGAAAGGCCCCAGCCAAGCAGAATGTGTAAAATCAAAACCATCTTGCTGTGCTACTGCAGTATAGCGCTGCCCCCTAAGTTGTCTCTTAATTCTGCAATAAATCATTTTTTGTCTATATTTGGGGTGACTTAAGCTGTGAAGACATCCCCCTAAAAAAGGTGAACGTTTTGGCGATAGTTGCTTATTTACTCATCTAACGCACAAGGACACATAAGCCGTAGACTCAAGTCTTCTTTGTACAGACATTGCTGTGGGAGCGTGTACGCTCTAAGCAGAAACAGGCCTCCCTCCAGAAATTTGCTGCTCACTGTTGAGACCGGCATAGCTTACAAAGAGGCTGCATGGCTTCTACCCACAGAAATAGAGCTCAAGTCACAAACCACATTACCTCAAATCCCAATCTCTGGTATTTGTAGATAACAAATTGGTTTGCAACCAAGCAAATGAGGGACACATGCTGCTGCCTAGCCTGCCTAAAGGAAACACATGTTTATGATTTGATGAAAATGCTGAGAATCACTGCCTACTCATACACCTGATTCATAATCATACATCTTATATGCTGTCTTATTTTGTACTACTAATTACACAACTGATTCAGCGCCATTTATAGTACTCTGCAAAAACCCACCTCTCATTTCTTTATATTTTGCTAGGACAATGGCAAACAGGTGCAGGTATTTAGTAAAATGCTCAAACATACACTGAAATATGGTATACAAGGCAAAAAAACAACAAGTTTGTACAGTTACAAAGAGCCTGAAAATCAATATTTGGTATGACCACCATTATTCTTCAACACAGCCTGAACTCAAGCTTTCTTGTAATTTTTTAAAAATAGCCTTCAGGAAAAATTCTCCAGGCTTCTTGAAGGATGTTCAAAGCTCTTCTTTGGATGTTTGCTGCCTTCTGTTCTCTGTCAAGATGATCCCACACTGGTTCAATAATGTTGAGGTCTGGGCTCTGCGGCGGCCAGTATATGACTGCTGATAGTTCTCCACTGTGTATTTTTCTATCAAGATTTACTTTTATTGCATTGGTAGTGTGTTTGGGATCATTGCCAACATTGCCCACTGACTGCATTAAGACTGCATTCATAATTTCATCAATTTTGACAAAATCCCCATCACCACTGGCTGAAATGCAGCCCCAAACCATGACAGAGTCTCAACCGTGTTTTACAGACCATGCTGTACCTTTCTTCTGACTTCTACTGTATATACTGATGATGATTTGATCCAGAAATTTGATTTCATTGCTCCATAAGACCTGTTACCACTCACTTTCTGTCCAATTCTTGCATAATTTGCTATACCTCAGTCTTTTCTCCCTGTATGTCTTCCCTTCTATTGAAACTATTTCCGATGATCTTCACATTTATCTGAAAATGGGCAGCCAAAGATAGAAAAACTAAAAGACCTCCAGAAAGCCTTGAGAACTATTACTCAAGAGCACTTTAAAAAATTAAAAGAAAGTCTGGCTCCTTGAAAGCAAAATACAAAGAAATGAGGGGTTCTTCAAGACTTTTAGACTTTACAATATCGACCTAGGAAATGCAACATGCCTGTGTAAGTTTCTCAAGTAAATTAAAGTAACAATTTTTAGTTTGCAAAGTTTTCGAACTTGTATGACAAAAATTATTGTTGGTCCTCTGGAACAATGCAGGTGAATTTTTGATTTATGGTAGGATGACATTTTGTCAGGATCTTCCCAAACTGTTTCTACTCACTGCCAACATTTGGATCAATGAATGTAATAATATGCCATCACTTTACGTAAGGTTTGGGCAGGCAGAGAAACCACTTGGTTACATTCAGTGAAAGGCCATAGCTTTGATTTAAATAACCATGTTACAGCCATGGCTCCCTCATCCTCTTGGTCACAACAAGTGAGAGAAGAGAGGTTTCCTGTCACAAAGTCCACACAACATAACACCGGAGAATGTATCATGATTGACTTTGGTTATGGTCAGGGAAAGGTTTTTGATTCAGGGAAGTATTAGTCAGATAACTGTTGTCTCTCTCTCATCTTAACCAAGTGCTGGACATCCATGAACATAACAGTACAAATATTTATTAATGCTGTAATTCATATGAACAGAAATGAAAAATGCTGTCAGTTAATATTTCTCTGAAATGTTTTGCGGATTTATTGTTTCTTCGCTATATTAATAGATATGTTTTACATGCATGATAACAAATACAGGGACTGCAACAGTGTTGCAACAGGGAATTTTGAACTAATATGTTTTATCAGCATCAATATTAAAACATCAAATGTGAGGATTTATTTTGCAATAATGCTGTTTTTGCATGGGCAGCATGGTGGTACAGTGGTTAGCACTGTCACTGCACAGGAAGGTCCTGTGTTTTCCGTGTAGAGTTTGCATGTATTCCCCGTACCGGCATGGGTTCACGCCGGGTACTCTGGTTTATTTCCACAGTCCAAAGAATCTTGTTTGTTTAACTGTCTGTAGGTGTGAGTGGTTATCTCTCTGCGATAGACTGCAGACTGCTCCAGAGTGTAAACAGATATGAGAGCAAAGTGATAAATGCTTTATTTCAAGTAAATGCATTTTTATTAAACTCTGAGTCCAAAACTTTTTTTTTTTCAAATCCAGAAGTTTTGTTTTTCATATCCAGAAGTTTTGATTGCTGTTCAGCTTATGGGCGAGACTTACACAGAAAGATGTAAGAGACATTTCTCTTGATCAGATTGACAGCTTGTTAGTAAATGAGAGTCCACAGAGAAGACAGGAGAGTGGGAGCAAAGACAGAACATCAATTCACAGGTGTGCTTTCACATAAATTCCGTCACCATAATAAGCACGGATGCTGTGTTTGAACCGGTGCATGTAGATTGCTTTTGTTGAACAATGTGTCACGTTGAAATGGGTTAAAAAAATCATCATTTTGTAAATCTTTTATTTTGAACACATTTACACAGATTGTCAAACAAAAACAATCAGACCAGTTCAGATGTAACCTTCTTGATATCACTTTGACAAAGGTTAATTGCGCAAATAACTGCACATTGATTTTGTGTCTTCTCCATGCACTCTCCCTCTCAGGTATTAACTGTAAACTGCAATGTTACCAAGCTGCTAACTGATCAAGACTTGCCAAGAGAGGCGTGTCTTACATCGCTCAGTGTAGATCCCGCCCACAAAATTTACCTCATCAGCAAACAAAACTTCTGGATTCACAAAGAAAACTTTTGGATTAATATAAAGAGTTTTTGAGTGCGGTGCAGTGTTTTTTTCAGCTGGATAATTAAGGCACAAAAATAGACCCATTCTTCAACAGATTTTTAGAGCCTTGAAAAAAAACTATAAGTTACAAGTTCATTAAAGCTACAGTGGCGGCTTATGGTGGCCCAACACTTTGCTATAACATTTTGGTTTACTTCTTATTTAATTGTTAGTGCATTGCACAGCAAACTGCACAATAAGAAATTTCATGAAAACCCATATGGTTTAAGTACTCTTCCTGCACCCTGAAATGCCTCCTTTGTTCTAACTATTGCAGTCATGGGCAAAATAAGATTCATTTTAGTGCTAATAATGCCCCCCAGGATTTATGTTGAAGGAACCCAGTGCACACACAGATGTTGGGATGCTCATTTTGCAATAAAATGACTCCCTAAGTGATTTCTTCCATATCATGGAAACAAATCTGAATGGTATATTGCACTTCAGAACTCTAACTTAAACTAGCCATTCAACGCACTTAGGTGACGTGCTTGTCGAGCGGTTTTCGGTTCAGGTGGTTACTGCAGTCTATAATGAAGTCTTGCAGATGCGCTACTTTTAGCCACCCCTTTACTTCGCTCCCAGTGAGGGGAAAAAGGGAAGTGATGGCAGTAGATGCAGGTTTTATGTTGTGTGTTCTATAGCTCCTTATGCAGCAGTTGTCTACAAAGCCATCACTTATCAGCACAGGTGTTGATAAAGTGGCTACAATTATTGGTTCAGACATCTGCATTACAAATGGATGCCTGGGCCGTTACCCGGGGACAGCTCCGGTTCACACAGTCACACTCTGCTGGTTGAGAGGAAGGCGTTTGATTCAAAAATATAGCTCTGCTCTGAAATAGATTGTCTGGCTTGTTATGATGAGATTAGTGTGTTGCAGGTTCTGGTGTTTTGACAGAACATGAAGGGTTCGCTATAGTTGCTGTATGGCTGATGTGCCCTAGCATTAGCGTCTGTGGGCACCAAAGCGAAGGCTGAATCCTCTGATGTCCTGTGGTTATTCATTTAACTTTGCAACGGCTGATTAAACTACCTCTGCCTTCTTTTTATCAAAGCATGACACAATGACAGCTTGACAATGAAGCCTTTTTTATTTTAAAACTGCATTGCACCATTTACGGCTATCAGTGGCACCGACATATTAAAGTGAAACTTGCAGTCACTGATGCAGATACACATGCAGCAATACAAAGGAGAACTGGCATAACTCAATTTTTGTGATAATTTTACACTACTACAATTCGGACACTGCAATTTAGGTTTCAAATTGAGGTTGCAGATGAACGTGCATGTGCTATTTACAAAATGCACACACATCCTTTTACAATTGACTTGATTTTGGAAGCTTGAAGTAAAAAAAAAAGAGAGGAGGTGATAAGAAATGCAGAGAGAAGTTAAGGAACAAGTAAAGATGGATCTGTGCAAGGGGTGGTGTGTGAGTTATTCCTGTTGTATCTTAGCAAATGGGAAAGTAGCTTGATCAGACTTATCAGCATTCCCACATGTGAATGCTCTGTGCTATTGCTTTAATCCTCAACATGTGGGATATCATTAATAAGGGCTTCCTAAAATAAAATCAAAACCCTATATCTCTTCTGACCAACTGCTGCGCGCGCACACACATAAAAGGCAGAAAATGATTTAAGTTCTCTGAATATCTGTCTCATCCACATCCACCTACACTTTGTACACATAGCACAAAAGCATATGCACATGATGTTGAGAGGCATGCACATAGTGTGTCACTGACACAGAGAAAATTATACATGTTCAGGCACAGAGATACTTATGACTGCATGCTACAGATATGAGAGATTACATATCTACAAACATGCAAATCACAATTGCATGTACAACTAAGGGGGTGGCTGCAAAGAGAGTGTGTCCGTGAGCTGTACGAGAGCTCTTCTGAGATCCCTCTAGCCCACCGTGGGTGTTTTGTCTTTCCCGCGAGGGATGCTCGTTGTTTTGCGGAGGCAGGTTCAGCTCTAGGATTAATGAAAAGCTCCATCTTAGTCATGAAAAGAGCATTTTCACAATCTATTTAACATCATGCATACCAAAGGCTCACATTAGGCGCTGTTGACTTATGCTCGCCTACAGCAGTGTTTTCTGATGCATTCATTGCCACTGCTGTGATCTTCTGTGGGTAGGCTGCCCCCCTCCAGCCGTGCCCATTGAGTCTCTTGCATTTCTCATGTTCACTGTCAGAAAACTCATTCTTCAGCGCTGAGATGAAATATGGTGCACAACTGGAAGTCTGAGGGAGTTATTGAAGAAATGAGAGTAATAAAGCTTCCCAGGACTTTAGTGTTCTTTTTGGATAATGTCTTTTTTTTCATCTGGCGATGGATGATTGTCCACAGAAAGAGAGGATTCACTGGCACACAGCATGGTATTAGCCAATTTAGCCAAACCTTCAGGTCAAACAGCACTCTGTGAGCTTGCTGAGAGTGGGGCCAGGTCAAAGGATTGTAATGCAGGATGTTTCTATCTCAGCGGCTGGGCTGACCTAACCGAGACTAAAGTGGTGTAATAGGCTGCAGTGGAAAAGCTCGCAGAAGTGCATTCCATGAGTGCTGGATGTTTTTTCAGCAGTTGCTCCTAGTGAATTATTTATTGCACATGGTTGTAATTACACAGTGAATACAGTGAGGGTGATTAGGTTGTGGTGTGTCTAGATCATTGCAGGGATCACAGGACAATGTGATGAACTCAAAAGCATTCCAGGAACTGCTGCATGCTGCTCCTCTCCTCTTCCCCACCACCCTCTCTCCCTTTAGCTCTGTCAGCAATTTTCTCCTGTGAATGGCTGGCGTCAGGCTGGCCTTCTTGGAGCTTTTAAAAGGTTGTTAGGGGTCCTTGTGAGACATGGCCTCTATCCTTCCATTGCCACCCACACCGTCCACCGTCCGCTGCCCACTGCCCACAAAGCCCTCTAAGCAATCATGGCTTCTCAGGATGTCAGTTAGCATTAGAGTAAACCCCCCCGCCTGTGATCATGGCTCAGCCAGGCAGGGTAACTGGGCCACTGTGAAGGCACTCGCTTGTAGCAGCCAAGGGAGAGACCGGTCATCTCTGCCACAGTGACCTTTAAGGGCTTTTCAAGGATCGGGATGTGATGGCGTGGGCGATGAATGATGGTGAAAGTAATGCTCTGATTCATCTGTTGGTGTAAACACAGAATGACTAGCACAGCAGAACAAGATGCAGCTATGGACTCAAATAAGACACAAATGTCATTCAGTTCAGTTTTTTAAGGGTAAGACAACTGGAGGGCCCATTATGTGGCCCTGCTCTCCAGACCTGTCCAGGTTGGTTCGTCTATCAAGGTAAAATGGCAGGACTGCAAATTCTGCTTGACAGCACACACTCCCCTTAGGGAGACTAAGTGGCATCAACCTGTCCTAGTCACACACTGTTGCTGACAAGGTGATGATGAACACCTTTCATTAAAAAGAGGAAGCTGGGGTTTTACTGTGAGAGAGCATGTTCTGGGTTTAATGTCAAAAAGAAAGGACCAAGGCTGGAAGAGGGAGCCTTGGGGCCCAAACTCTATACTGCTTTATATGGCAAGACCTCCTGTATATCACCATGATGCACACCCAAAAATCTATAAGACCTACAATCAGAGGCCTTTTTGTGTGCCTCTCGGATCGGAGAGCTTCCTCAAAAATGGTTTGCATCTTGTGATGATTGCAGTTAACATATGCTATTTGGATTTAGCGCATAAAGACTGATTGTTCCAAATTAAAGTTCACAGATTGTGGATCTTTGGTGCAAATAAAAACACAGATTTATAGGGGGCAAAACATTCCAAATATTGATAGACTGAGCGTCTGTGATGGGGAAATATTCCACGCCACACTCCTTTACATGCAGACAACACCACTAGTGGGAAAGAGGGGGTGGCTGCTGTCTCAGCCCGTAGCTACGTTTACAGTGATTTACTGTGAAATTTGAAGATACGTGGCAAGTGGTAGTCTGTCTGCATACATGCTGCTTTAGTTTTAGCTTGTTCTTAACAAGTCATATCAACCTAACAAAAAAAATAAAAAAATAAAAAATACGAACGGTGGATGGGAACAGTTCAAATATGACTTTTCTACATGTTTAAGGTTATTTAAGAGATGATGAAATAGGAGTCAGTCAAAATGAATGGTTACTGTTAGCTGGAGAACAAGGTTATAGTTCATTTCACCTGAGTTGTGTAAACTGAGAATAGATTTGATTTGCCTGTCTGACTGCTATCCACTAATGAAGCTTTGGCTGCTGCTTGTCTCAACACTAATTAGGTACATTTTAAAAAGTGCTAAAAACCCATACAAACTGTGTCTTGAGATAGCAGATTTATTTTTGTAACAATAGTGAGTGTTGAGTTCAAGACGGTTGCATTTTTTAGTTTGGCAAATCCCATGCGCATTGGAGCTGGCAGGCTACACTGAAGATGCCAATACAGAAGCCGCTTTGGTGAAGCAGTCAAAAGCTGCACAGCCTTAGATATAAAGGATGCTGCTTTCTGAGGTTGCTGATGCTGCCCTGTTTACACAAAACTTCTTATATATATATATATATACAGTATCTTGCTCTCAGTTGCATTTTCATCAAATATAGGCAAAGCAAGCCAGTGTAAGCACACAGCAATGTCAAACACGATTGTTTGAGCTTTTCTTATTAGGTGAGGAATTTTAAAACATCAGCTGTTATAATAAATTAACATTGCATAAATTGCTAACCGTACTGGAACTGATTCCAACTTAGTATTGGACTCGTCTGTAGCAGTGGCTGGCAAACATTTTGGTAATTTTAAGCCCAGTACTCAGAAATCACGGCTTGACAAGTTGCACGATTGCACAAAGCAATACTGACTCATCTGCGATTGTTTTATAGTGACAGGAGCTAAAGAAATATCGTAGAGACCATTTTTTTCTGGTCACTACAATAGCTTTCTGCTGATTAAGATACACTCCCTCCCTTAAATGCATATATTTTTTTACTCTGTGGGTACCAGAATGAATCAGTGTGGTCTCATATCCTTTTGAGGGGGCACTGGCTTGCAGCCTGCTGAAACAAATGTGTTTTTAAATGAAAATCGTATATACTGTAGCTTCAAAATGTAATGCAGAACCCCCACTGTTAATATCTACTGAACACTGCAGCTGAAATATCGACTGGCTTTGCCACCACTGTGTCACACTGCTGATAATTTTTGACAGATGTTTGGTATCTGTTAGGGAGTTAAAGAGTCATACTGCTCAGTGTAAAAGCGAATCCCTGCCTGAATGTCATCACAGGCAAAATAATATAAAATGAAAGCGTTTCATCATGAACCCAAACTGTACATGTATATGATACACAAAGCTAATAATTGTAATAATAGTAATAATACAAGTATTGTGACAGCTGCTAATGATGCCATCGTAAAACAATTATATTGTGGCGCAAGATCAAAAAGATTGAAACCTTCCATTTCCCACATTTTGATTATTCAGCTGAACAAAGAGGGAAGATGCGGAGCATCGGATCCATTAGAGTCCACTAGCTGAATGTAAATTATGACATTAGGAGCAATAAAATAGCTTGGATCTCCCAGTAAACACTAGTGTCTGAAGTACCCTGGCTGCCAGCATATGGCTTCAAACGAGACACGGCTCCCACACCTACAATCCATCCACAAATCATTACTGGCCTAATGAGCAACATCAAACCCTGACATTACAACATGTTACTACTACCTCCATGACAACTAGGACGGCAGAAAAAAAGAGCAGCGCGTCCTTGGCTGTTCCCTTTCCTTTCCTTTATGCAGGTTTCGTACCCTGAAACTATATCAACAATTCTAGCACTTCAGAGGCTGGAATTTGTTCAGTTTCTACTTTGTCTCTGCTGGTTCATGTAAGTGCAGGATGATGATAATGCCTGTTATTCCTTTTTTAACAGTAGAGGATTGTATCTACCCTCGCTATCTCAGTGGCCACACAGTGTTCAATTACATTGATCCTCCCCCCCCCCCCCTTCTTCCTTTGTTGTTCGGCTGGATATTTTATAGGCTTTGAAGGTGTACCATGGAAAGGAAGGCAAGAAACACAGGATGCACCTGTTATCACTTTATTATCAGATTATCTGAAAACATAACAAAAAAAAAAAGATGAAAAGAATTTGAAATGACCGTATTAACATATTACGATGTTTAGCAGGAGCTTTGAAATCCCAAATGGTAATTTTTTTTAACCTCGTAGATAAAGGTGGAAGGACCCCTGTAATTACAAACCACTGCAAAATACATGGATGTCAAACAAAAGCAAGACATCCTCGTTTCCTTTTTCATCGCTCCGTGGTAGTCATGGTTGCGATGTAAATTTCTGTGCTGCCCGGAATAACGTTCCTCTTTTTGTGATAGGAAACTGTGCTTTTATTGTGAAATTACATTAATGGTAAAATGGCGGGGCTGTCACGAATGGGAATAAAATGGGGGGGCATGTATTGTGAGGTTTACATTTAACTATCACAATTAGTGTTCACTGCACAATTACACCATTGGACTGATGGCAGTTTGAGTGTCATGGCTATAGATCATGCCTGACATGAAAAATGCAAACATAAAATGATTACAACTGTAAGATGAGTAAAGCACTCGTGCACATAGTGCCGTGCTTATTAGGATAATTAGTATTAGAGAAAGTACAGGTTCAGCTCTTACTGGCATTCACGGAGCTATTTCAAGACATGTTAGACATTGTCTTAATGGGAAGTCTGAGAAATGTATGCCTGAGTAGCGTTCTCCTATGACATGTAAACTGCATTATTGTGATACATTATATGCACAGAGTGAGACTTGTATAAACAGCTTAAACTGTAGTGTTGCTCTACTTGAACGATTAGTAAAATGTGCTATTATTTTAATGGATTCAGAGCGTGAAAGAATTTATGATGGGCCACCTGGTTTGACTGATATTCTCCCACTTTGTTCGGAATTAAATAACAACTCAGCTCATCATAAATACGATGAAATTTTGCACTGACATCTTCCCCGGAGAGGAAAATCCTCGTGACGTAGGGGATCCCGTGATGTTCAATCTTGATGCCGACCATTAGATTTTATTTTTTCCTTATCCAGGAAAATGTTTCAAAACCTGGCATAGATATTCAAATATTTATTCAAACTGCAAGTTCAGTATTTTAACTTGAAATTAAATTGAACGGCCATCATCAGTTTAATTAGTTCCATGAAAATGGCCAGTAGGCACCCTCCTCCACCAAGCAGGAAGCTCAGTATTCAATTATCATCCACTGTAATCAGTGACAAACAGAAATCAACCCAGCTTATAAATGTTGAAAACCTTTAGCTGTTGTGTGATGAAATGATGCGGTTAATGACACTGCTGAGCTTGGCAATACGTTGCTTACTTACTAAAGGTTGTCCATCCATTTTCTTCCACTTATCCCGGTTGTCATGCGGCCAATTTAGAATCACCAATAAATCTAACATCTCTGGACTGTGGGAGGAATCTGGAGCACCCAGACAGAACCCACACAGGAACAGGGAAAACATGCAAACTCTGCCCAGTGGATTCAAACCCAGGACCCACTTGCTGTGCCACGCTAACCGCTGCATCACCGTGCCACCCTTTCCGAAGCTTGAACAGGTTTTGCGTCTAAACCCAACCAAACAGGGACCAGAAAGTAAATCCAAAAGCAGAATGTGGATCAAACCAATTAAGTCCCAAATATGTGTCTTAATCTCCCGTCTCATGTGCGACCAACGTCAGCACCGCTGGAGACACGCCGCTCATCACGGAGGAACTTACTCCCAGTGGAAGGTGTTACACGTGCCTGCTGACCCTGCAAATAGGCCACTTACATGTGAGAAGTATTGGACTGATAACTGATAATGGCCACTTACGTAGTGGGCTGATAACATTCAAAACAGCTCAATAATGACATCAGCCTCCCCTGTATTTTGTGTTACTGTTGAACAAATAGCGTGTTTAAGATTCTGAACATATTTAATCTTATCGAAGCATCAACAAGCAAACATTTTCAATGTGAGGATATTTCCAGTGTATCTAAGTAGAGCTTCACAGACCTGCTACCATGTCTGCGGGCAATTAGGCTTTTCCCGTCCTAATTTTAATCACTGTTATGTGACATAAAGATAATATACAGGCAACATAATGTTACATAAAAGTTCTCTAATAGTACTGCTGCAGTTCTGACACTTTATAGCTGACCTATAGCTTTAAAGCTGACCTTTCCTTACCAAAGGCATTCTGCTACCTTGCTCAAAGCTTTTTTTCAAAGGAGCCCCCGACAGCCTTATTCAGACACAGAAGATTATGGTCTATATGGCTTTATGAAGCCAGGCTAGTCATTCAAAATAAAATTGTAAAGTCTTTACAGTTTCCTCTTTAATTGCAAGCAGCATTCAGAAATCTGTTGATTTATATGAGATTGAAATACAGAATACGTCGCATTAGTCCCAGCATTTTTGGATTGCGGTCTTTTTATCTTTAATATATCTTTATTGCATATATTCAAACATGAACATCAATAACTTGCAGTAGCTCCCACTTTGTGCTGAAAGGCCATTTCAAGTTCTTTTTTTTCAGAACACATTACACCTGTTCATGAATTTATGCATATCTCATCAGGCACACTTTGCAAGAGGCAGTTTTCATGCTCACGAGCATTGTTGTGCTGCATGTGAATACAGGCCTCGAGTTGATGTGTTTGTATAGTTTAATACTTACACTCATCACGGCAAACTGAATGCAGTTAATAAGTGGCGCTAACTTTTTAAAATGAAATTCATTTCCAGACACACTCATTTCCTTGTTTAGTTATTACCTCTGATACAGACAAAATAGAGCCATCTTCTGAATGTATTTCTGAACATATCTTTGTTAGGCATAATGGGTTATGAATGTGAAAAGAAAATAATCACAAATTGGTTTCCAAGGTTGTGTCAGTTAATTAGCACCTGCTTAAGTGGTCAGTGGAGATGTTCGCGTCCTACTGCGGGATGAGGCTGTGAACGACATCAAAAGAGTGTCCATTAACCAAAAATGTTCTGAGTAATAGCAGAAATTATTGAAAGTGTTTCACAGGGGCACTCTAAAGGCTGCCTAATGTAAAACAAAACAATGCCACAAATTAGCAATATTACACAATACCTAAATTAAAAAAAAGTAACAGTAACGATAATACAATTGAGAATTAATGTGAGCGGATTTAGATACACACAACACAACAAAAACACAAATGAAATGTGAGACAGCATCACAGCCATATTCTTTCTTTCTTTCTTTCTTTCTTTCTTTCTTTCTTTCTTTCTTTCTTTCTTTCTTTCTTTCTTTCTTTCTTT
>JAVDPK010001828.1:1142697-1177751 GCA_034780415.1 Cichlasoma orientale | reverse complement strand
TTCTTTCTTTCTTTCTTTCTTTCTTTCTTTCTTTCTTTCTTTCTTTCTTTCTTTCTTTCTTTCTTTCTTTCTTTTAAGAAGTGGTCTTTGTGCAGGAAATGACTACTTATATTTGCTGCTGGTAGAAAAAGAAATCTCATTAGCAGTCGAGCTTCATGCTCCACAAAATTGTCAGTGACATCCTTCTCTCCTGCCCCCTGAAGACTTGTTACAGTGTTCAGGGCAACTTGTGAAGGCATGGCAGTGTAAACTGATGTTTGAACTGTGACATGAATGCAGACAGAGAGGCGGTATTATTTTCTGGAAGAGACATCTTTCTCCTCGAACAATGGCGCCCTTCTTTTTCATTCAGATAATCTTATTTGATATTGCATTGTCGTGCTGTCTTCAAAAGTGTCACATAGCAATTACACACTTGCAAAGACCTATAGGCCGTGCACATTGTTTGCGCTCGTCGACTGATGTGCTAGGAAGGTCTGGTGTTTGTTCTTTCTTTGCTCTATTTGTCTCCTGTCCAAAAAGATGCAATAGGATTTGTTAGGCTGGCCCCCTGCCTCTCCTCTTTGTCAGGATCGTCTCTGCACAGCACTATTATTTGATTTCAGGTTTCTTAGCAGAGTTCAGTTGTGAATACCTGCTAACAGCACAACAGATGATTCACCAGTTATTCATTACTCATTCTGACAAATGTCAAAACTAGTATTACCGTCTGACACAAATTCCAGCCACGCTGTTATCATATTGTTTCTCAGACGCTAAAATGTAGCAATCACATCTAAGGTCACTGCGATCTCGCATTGTATTGGGGTATTTGGCAAGGATTTTTTTTTTGATCTCCTGTCAAGCACTAACATTTATCTTATCCAAATCATCTGCCCTTACACATCAAATAATGTTACATACTTACTTCTGTCACATCTGTGTGCTCCTGCCTCTTTACACACAGGATTTTATGCAGCAACACTCAGCTCTCAGTCTCAGTTTTTACTAAGCTCGAACTGAGCTTGGGTCCATGAGTGACTTTCTGTGACATTTTCACTAAAACAATTCCTTAGTATTTATTGACAAACCCTGTCTAAGACTGCCATAGCTGTTCCACTCTAACAAAGACAGTGGCTATGACTTAGACACTGTTGCCAGGTACCATTTTGCTACACGCACAGTAAGCTGAAGGCGAACAGAAGGCTCTCCAGCCTACATTCTGCTTGCCTGTGCATTTCATGGTGAATGGCTACTCGCACTTGCAGCTCTGGAAGGAGTCCCTGCACTGTCAACATCTGCTGCAGGTCTCGAAGGACCTGCGGGCTGTTGGGTTGCACTACAGAGAATGTTTGTTTTAAATTCATACAAGCATTTGGATAATAGGAGCTCTGTTCCTGAAAAACACAAAAATAAAAACTGGCACTCGTATCCTCAAAGAAAGTCAGAGAAAACGGGCGAGAGGTGACTTTTCAGGTTAGCGAACAGGTGCTCTATCTCATTCTGGAAGCATTAAAAAATTAAGTATGCGTAAAAATGCTTCCCTATATGAATGATGAAAAGATGCTTAAAATCAGCCATCCTACAAACAAAAACAGACACGTTTTCACAGTAGTCACTACAAATGAGATGGTTTATGATTTCAAAATTAGAGCTTTGCAAACTGATGAGCACTGCTCAGTGGACATCCAGAAAAGGAGAATGGCTGCATCAGTGGGATCGTGGTGATGAATTCTAGTCTGACAGAGCAAGTGTAAAATTGATTTGAATCACACACAGAGGACAGTTACACATTTTGTGTAGGCACTCAGACTCGTATTCTCATTTATTCAACTGTAATCCTGTGTTGCATACCCAAAGGCACAACACATTACCTTACTGCAGGGTCTTTACCTTACAGTATAAAGCACCTTGAGGTGGCTGCTGTTGTGGTTTGGCATTATATAAATAAACCTGAACTGAATCGAAAAGAAAGCCCATGTAAACAAAAGGGTAGCCTTGTCATTAAGATTTCATATTAACAAGAATTCTTCTTATTAATGTGAAAACATAGTTTGCTTTGAAGAATGTGCTGGAAAAACCCGGTAAACTTACTTTTACTAGTAGCTGTATTCAATTTTCCTGTTAGGGGAGAAGGAAAAGAAGGAAAATCTTAACATCAAAGAGATAAGATAAGATAAGATAAAGACAGAGCTTTCTTCACCATCATTCTGGTGCCAGAGGTTGCTCAAAAATTACAATGGCTTACAATAGAGTAAGAAAAATAACACAAGCCACGAATACCGAGTTAAAAAAGGAAGGAGCAAACTCAGACAAAAATAGAGTAGAGAACTCTATAATGGATATTATAAGTCACATTAGCAATGATATACAAAGTATTATACGGTACAAGATATTGCAGTTACTTCTAGCAAACACAGCGCATCGTGCATTCACAAACAGCTGTATTTCTTTTTAGATTATTTCATAGAAAGTCATAATAAGAATATGCAGCTGTAAACACATGTAGTGTTAAAGTTTGGATAAGGGTGGGTGCTGATTGCATCTCCAGTGCTGCAAACTTCTAAAAAGATGACTTTCTGTAACAGAAGTATGTTTTTCTAAAATTTAAGACCACACTTATACTTTTTATAATAGCAAAGGATGCCTTTGTTCCCCTCCTATTAGCGCAGAGATTATTTTGTATTAAAATAAACAGCCTTGGTGCCCCTTCTTAATTATATTGATTCGTTTGGGGTGATACAGCGCCCTCTACAGCAAGCCGAATTCAGTGCCACTCGTGCTTATTTAAAACCATCCTGTCAAGCCGGAAGAAGCCAGGTGCACATTTTAATTAAAAAAAAAAAACAAATTTTTCCAATTACATCTGAAACGGTGAACCTAAAATAAAAAGCAAAGCAAATGCAGTGAAGTTCAAGCAAGCTAATTACAGCAAATCAAATGGAAAGTTACAAAAGATAGAATCAAAGCTTAAGGCTAACTAACTTCATATCTTTGCTTCACGCCAGCTTGCAGCACTGGGAGGTCGATGGCTTCATTTTTTTAGCATTCAGGTCTGGGCGACTTCCCAAATTTACTGACTTAAAGGTGCATTTACTGGGAACTCTAGCTGCTTCAAATCTGGATCTGTAAAGGCAGTGTGCAAGAAGAGGAAATGGAGACAATTATGTGTTTGCTCTCAAACTCCTTGGCGATGGAGTCTTTCCCATAAAATGATCGGTGAGTGGATTTCCTTTCTTTAGTTTGTAGGATTTACTGACGGCAGAAGAGCCCATTGTGCCGCTGTGTATAAAGTGGACAGTTGTTAGTGCTGTGGAGGCTGTATTGCTTAATTGCGCATTTCCCTTGTTGGGCTGGATTTGTTAACAGTCAGGTGTGCAGAGGCTGACAGAAGGCTACATGCTGACAGTGCTGTGTGCATGCAGACCCACACAGCTCCGGGATGCAGCTCATTAAGGTGGAAGAATGTGTGGTCAGATCACCTCTTCAGTGGGTGATTTTCATGTTATTTTGTCTTTGCTTTGCTTTTATGTTGATAGAAATCGGGTTTACTGTACTGAAAATAACCCGAACTACGCTGGACATGGAGCACGGCTGAATTAAAGGCGGAATAATGTTATTGTTGTTTTTACAATGGGCATTTAAGCTAAGTTTTCAAACATGGCCTCTAAATGAGCGTTGTGAGGGCTGCTCTAAGTTGATACTTCGTTTAACAGAAACATTTATTACTCTAAATGGTTGATTTATTTATTTTTGTTTGGCTTATCACTTAATTGACTAGATATCACAGCTACTATTGAACTTCATATTTCCATTGTTCCTTTTTTAATTTAACAGTAATCACTATTCAGTCATTTTTCTCAGTGCTCTCATGCAAAACCCCAGAAACACACCAAATCAGTTGATCTGTGCAGACAGATTGCAGACACAACCAGTCCAAAAAAAAAACAAAAACATATTAATACGACTGCTATTTGTTACACACTACATAATAATAAAAAATAAATAGCCTTGTATGGCTGTCTTGCGAATCTACAAAAATATAAAGTAAAACACGTTTACTTTGTTTTTCAGCCACAATTCAAATCTCCTGTTCCACCACACCCCAAAGGTCCTCTACTGGATTGAGATCTGGTGACGGTGGAGGCCAGTTGCGCACAGGGAACTAGTTCAAGAAGCAGTTTGAGATGATTTGAGCTTTGTGACGTAGCGTGTTATTCTGCTGCAATAACAGCAGCCATCAGAAGATGGTACACTGTGGTCATGAAGCGATGGCCGTAGTCAGTAACAATACTCAGGCAGCCTGCGCTGTTTAAACGTTGTTTAATTGGTACTAAGGATCCCAATGCGTGCCAAGAAGATATCCCATTACACCATTACACCACCACCAGCCTGAAATGTTGATACAAATCAGGATCCATCATGCTGTTTAAGCCACATTCCAACCCTATCATCCAGATGTTGCAGCAAAAATCGAGACTCATCAGACCAGGCAACACTTTTCCGATCTTCTGCCATCCAGTGTCGTCAGTTTCCTGTTCTTAGCTGACAGGAGTGGCACCCAGTGTGGTCTTTTGCAGCTGCTTAAATAGTTGTGTTGTGTGTTCACTGATGCTCTTCTGCGTTCCTTGGTTGTAATCAGTGGTTATGTGAGTTACTGCTTCCTTTCTATCAGCTCAAAGCTGTCTAGCCTTCTCCTCTGACCTCTGGGATCAACAAGGAGCTCTTGCCCAGAGAACCGCCGCTCACTGGACATTTTCTCCTTTTCGGAGCATTCTTTGTAACGTTTTCTGCAATACTCACACCAATCTGTCTGACACCAACAACCATGCCACGTTCAAAGTCACGAAAATCACCTTTATTCTCCATTCTCACACCTGGTTTGAACTTCAGCGGGTCATCTTGACCATGTCTACATGTGGTGAGTTGCTGGTTAGATATTTCCGTTAACGAGCAGTTGAGCCGTTGTACCTGCGGCTGGTGAGTGCATTTCTTTTTCCTATGAGTAAATCATAGTGTGAGACAAATAGTCTCATACTAAACATTTCTTCTATTACCTTACAAATGTGTTCTATCAGAGTGGTTCAAATTTAATCTGAAATTACATAAATTATTTTGGTCTTTCTCCGCTGGCTCCCTGATAGTTTCCACGCACTGATATTTTCAACATTCAACTCACCGTTAATGGCTGTGCGGTCTGAACTGTCTCCGTTCAGAGCTCCAGCTTCATCATCCTTAGCAACAAGTGTGAACAATTTTGTGTTTAAGAAATGACATCTGTGCTGTAGTTGTGTTTAACTTCTACCTCCTGTGGTTACCATTATGCTTCATAAGTGAATCACTGTGCAGAATGTGTTGCAGTGAGTGGGAATGTACTTAGAGTTTTGCAAAAAGGTTAAATGAGATCTGCAAATTGCATCTAATTAGATGGAAACTGTTTAAAGTTTTGCCAAAAGAGAGGCTGATTAGCTTAGGACATTGAGAATTTGCTTCAGAGAATAGGAGGGAGTGTTTTAACAATTCAGGAAATCTGTAATAAACCAAGGATGTGAAAGCTAAACTGAGGATAGATTTTACGACGTTTTGGTTGTGCAGGTTCTTCGTTACAGCTTTTTGTGCTGTGTTGCAGAAATGACAATGGAACACTGTCTCGTTGTTAACACTGGGAATATATGGGGCATTTTGTTAGCTTGTCCCCTGTTGACTCTGTTTTTGCTTGTTTGCAGGTCTACCAGTGTGTTCCCAGGAAAGTATGAGGTGCAGAGACTTAAATTTTCACATAATCAGCCATCTTTTCTGGGATGCACGGGAGGACCAAGATTTCTCACTCTGCATGTGGCGGAGATTATGAAGTTGTACTCAGAAGGGAGGCCTTCAGATTCAGGCTTTGCTCTGTAGAGGTTCTGGGCCTTATGCATTTTGTATCAGCTACTATAGATTAAAATTGTTCATATGATTTTTGTCTGGGGGATGGAAGCTGATGGCCCTGCTTGAACTGTGGCTTGCATTTTTTTCTCTTTCGCTTGAAATTCATGTAAAAAGACCTGATAGGATTCAGATTCAGTAAACAGACTTCAGACCAGAAGAGCTGAACAGCGGCTGTTGCTCAGGTCCTTAAAGTTTGTGTGACTGCATATCACTTTGTTCCCATTATCTTGAAAAATCTAACGAGCACACACTATACTTGCAAACCACTCATTCTTACAGATATGCCCTAGTTTTCCATATGTTGCTGCTTCAAGTGATTCTGGTGGAAATAGGTCTGTCAGGGGAACAGGTTTGATAAGACATAATTCCTTAATCCTGACAGGCAGGCAGGTCTAGCCCAACAGATACAGTAAATCAATCAGTGTGTCTGAGAAGTACCAGCCTTCGGTATCGACTGTGACCCCACCACTCCCACGCTGTACACACACACACGCACACACTTTCTAGGACAAGCTCTGTAGTCTCGTTTCGCATTCACACTCTGTAAATACTAATCTTTGGTACATTGTAGTCTAAAATACAAGGTTGAAAAGGGAGCATATTTGACCCACAAGATGAAGTATGGTAGGCATCATTACCAAGCGCCGCTTAGAGTCAACAGGAGGCTGGAGATGGTTCACCTCATACCATCTTTTTACTGGGCCATTAACCAGGCTCACATAGTGCGTAAGAATGAGCAGCCTTCGGTGCCAGAGGCTTAGAGAGACCAATGTATTTGGATATATCTCAACCTGTAGATTCAAGATTCAAGCCTGCCCTCTGAATCATATTCAATTCAGGCCCCCAGGTATGCATGTGATGGCTGGTAGGAACTGAAAGCTTTATAGGGAATTGTAACGGTGATGAATACCAAGTAGAGATGATCCTTTTTTCCCCTAAAAGTAGAGCCTAAAGAAGCGTATGGAAGGTTAGTTGAATAAAGGATAAGCTACTGCGAACAAGAAGGGTGAGAACTGGAGGATTGCACAAGTGCATATTTCATTTTTAGAGCAAGATAATAGTCATTGAATCAGTCAATCAGCGGACAGGAAGTCAACAATCTTCCCCTTTCGTAGCATCTTCATCCTATTCGAGCAGCATTGTATTTCTCCCACCACTTTTCTAGGACAGGAGAATCAGGCTTCTTCTCACATTTCAGTCCATTTATCTCCTGCTAGATGTGGCTCAGTGATCTTTAGCCCTCCATTAGCCTGCGCCGAAAAACATCCAGCGAAAGTAAACAAAAAAATTTAGGGACGGCTCACTTCTTCTCCCCTCCTCTGTTTTCAACTTTGACTTCCAAATCTCTTCCAGTATCTCCAAAACAACACATTACATTCGCTGCGTTGGAAAAAGCACAGCGATGGCCTCGTGTTAATAAGCCTTGTTTGCATGTTCTAAAATTTCTGTAGTTGGCACAGAAACGGAGCGGCTCTCTGGTGCGGTTGTCATAAAGTTGATATTTCAAGAGATAAATTATACCCTGGTTTCCTCAGGGTTCTCAGCGAAGGGAAATCAAACGGCCACAGTCAGCTATTGCATAATATCATGTCTTAGCAAGATTTACCACATATCTCAGGGTTCTAAATAAATCACAACTGTCAACTGCATTTTGCCGTTTCTGTAATTAATGCGCCCCAGAGATAAAATATTCAGGCTCCCAGCTCCCATCTCTCTTTATATCTAACAGTGACAAAACACATCAGATGTCGAGGGAAAGAAATTGGGATCATTCCAGTCATTTTCCTGTCTGTAAAATGGTTTTCCCATAGGACCCCTCTGGGAGTGATGATCAAATCCATACATCATACTGGACATGATTCCATCGGTGTAAATGAATACAGCTGTTTACAGGTTTATTAATTCATATTTCAGTAATGTATAATATGTAGCACCTTTGTTTTTGATTGCACGAGTTATCTCTTATTCACGCATAGTTAATTGATCAGTTGATCACTAGAAAAATCATCAGCAAAAAGATGCGTGATTTGCATCTCTTCTCTCTTTCTGAAAGGCTATGATAATGTTTACAAGTTGGGGCAACGGCATACAATGTCAAAGGTTAGGTCAGGTCTCCAGTTAGATATTCACAAGCCCCATTTGGATGGGATTACCATTAGCAGGGAACACGGCGGATATAATAATCCCTCTGGATCTAGAAATTAAAATCACGGTTCTGCTCAGGATTTTAATTTGAAATTCAGCAGGACAAACCAAAACAAACAAACATGAATAAAAGCCCATGAATCTACTTAGAAGACCCTATAGAACTGCCTTTCTGCCGTAACAAGGAAATCCTGTTTGGTGCCTTGCAAATAGGATCCACTAAATGGTAATTTCTCATGCTTGTAGTGTAGGTAGACACAGGCTAGATACGGGACTCAGAAGAGAATAGCAGTATCTACTGTTATCTGTCATTACAACAGTCCAACAGTGGGCTTTACAGTGTGAAGCTCTTCTGATAACTTTAATTTATTCCTTTTTGTCTCCCCATATTTATCGGAGTTAAATTTTTGGCTTCTTTCATTTTCGCTCAAAAGCTGAACTTCATACTGAGCTGATAAACTGAAGAAAAAACTATGAAACTTTAAAAAACAAAAGTTTCTCTCCAGATTGAATTTAAATTGCATGAGGATATGTGAGTTTGGGAAGTTTGGGAAGGAAGTGGTGAAAAATTACTCACATATACAGTACCAGTCAAGTCTGGACACACCTTCTAATTCAGGGTTTTTTCATTATTTAATAAAATGTATCCTTTCAGAGTTCTTCAGATCTTTGCTGGTGACACTTGTTAATTTATTCAAAATCCAAGGCACACTTAATCAGCGTGGCTACCACAGCATCAGTTTGTGCTTAGTGGGACCATCATTTGTTTTTCAACAGGACAGTGACCCCAAACACACCTCCAGGCTATGTAAGGGCTCTTTGACTAAGAAAAAGGGTGATGGAGTGTTGCGTCAGATGATCTGGCCGCCACAATCACCTGATCTAAACCCAGTTGAAATGTTTTGGGATGAGTTGGACCGCAGAGTGAAGGCAAAGCAGTCAACAAGTGCTCAGCACCTCTGAGAACTCCTTCAAGACTGTTGGAAAACCATTTAAGGTGATGAC
The DNA here is from genome assembly GCA_034780415.1 of Cichlasoma orientale. Classification (NCBI taxonomy): domain Eukaryota; kingdom Metazoa; phylum Chordata; class Actinopteri; order Cichliformes; family Cichlidae; genus Cichlasoma; species Cichlasoma orientale. The sequence goes on along the minus strand of JAVDPK010001828.1, from coordinate 1,168,694 downwards.
CTTTGACTGGAACTGTATGCACTGATTTAAAACCTCTGATCAGGGTGGGTAATAATAAAGTCACCACATCTCCTTTTGAGAAATCCTGTCTGAAATCCCACCAATGACAGCGCAGCACAGCAGGCATACAGTTACACCAGAAACAAATTCCCCAATAAAACTGTGCATCTCAAACACGGTAAATAAGCAGTTTGGTTATTTTTGCAGATTCTCATCCTGCTTAAATGATAACTGATCAAAAAAAACTGGAGCTTTGGACATATCAGTGGACAGCACTTACATTCGGGTCCTTGCCAAACAAGGACCCGAATGTGCAGACATTGCCACACAGGCGCACCGGTAGTGATGCATTTTTCATCAGCCAGTAATGATTGGTTTGCCAGAGTAGAAGAGGGGAACAATGATGGTGGAGGCTACAGCAAAAAGGATGTCTGATGTAAAAACCAAGTGAGATAAAAAAACAAACAAAACAAAAACAAACTTTGTGTTTATTTTTATCTTTTGCATTTTGTCATTTTATTTTGCTTATTTAGCAGTCTTCCTCCTCGAGAATTCAATTTTGTACAAGTGTAGTGCAACTGCTAAATCGTGCCATAAGCTGAAGTCTCTTTCCTTTGTTGTGTTGAGCTAGACTTGAGAGTTGCAGACAGACACTGACAGAGATTCTCCTCAGATTAGAGGATGTAGAGTCTGGAGACACGGCATTGTATGGCAGATGCTATGCACTGTAAAGCAAAGCGCCAGTGTGGAAGTCTCCTCTCCTGTGTCTGATAAATTTCTGAACTAACAAGCTGTCGTAGAGCTAAGTAAGCTAGCCACTGTATATTTAGCTTTTATTTATTTTTTTCCTTCATTCAGAGGCTGAAAAGCATCCTTTATCAGATTGGCTTATTTAGGGGTTCATTTCGCTTTGTGGTTTTTGTGATTTACAACAAATCCCTCATACATGGTATTTTGTTCTTTTCAGCAGTGAACGTCCATGCAGTTGGAGTGGGGTGCTTTGCTTCGCGCACATCTCTGGGAATAGATTTGCAATTGCTTGTTGTTGGCCTGACAGCGGCCAGTTGAAAAACTTCGGCCAACCTTGACTGATATTCTAATTATTTTTCCAATTTAAACAGTTCCTGCTGATTTTTCTGAGAATGGAAAAGATCATATCACTGGGTAAAAAGCTGTTTGAATAATTACTGTGGAAATTGCATCCTGGCTGTTCAAGAGTATTTGTACCTTGGGCCAGTTTTATAAACAATAATTATAGTAAGCTGGAATAAATATGTTGGCAGATTGAGCCAAACTTTTTGTTTTTTTCTAATTAGGCAAACTAACACCTATATTGGAAGCTGTCAGTATTAACTGCATGGCTTGGCTGAGTCGCTGGAAACTTGACACACACACACACACACACACGCACACGAGACAGAACAAACGCCACATTCAGGCTGCACAGATCTGAATGAGGCTTCTCTCTATTGTGAAGCATGACACAAATGAGTATCAGGATTGCTCTTTGTCTCAAACACATAGTTTGACAGCTGGCAATAAAAACTCTTGTCATCAAGACCCTTTCTGTAGTTCTGCATGGGGGCGTTTGAAGGCTTGAAGAGTCGTCTTGTCAAAATTATGCACATATACTTTAGTTGCAACTTTGTATAGTGATGGAATTGTGTTTATCCTTCTTCAGAAACTCTTATCTGAAACCTTTCTAGCAAAAGATTTTCCATTATTATGAGCAAAGTAATGATTGTGCTCACAGTTCAAAAGTTAGGGGCACTAAGAAATGTGCTATTTTTTTTCTTTTCAAAAAAAAAAAAAAAAAATCTAATTTGCTCTTGTATAACATGGTGACCCATTAAAGCTTTTTGATGACTGTCTCCATTACAGCATTTCTGATTAATTTCTATTTATTAAGAACAAATTTGTGTTGCTCTTAAAAGCAAATAAATTTATAAGTGGCTGCAGACTTTTGAAGCTGATTTTACTTGATGCAGTTCAAAATAGTCATTGCAATCCTACAACAAAACTGGACAGTATAATATACAAAAAGACTGTAGATGCAGGTAAAAGTAAATGTTCAGTGTTTTCCATTGTAACAGTCCCAGAACTATGTCAGGAATTAGTCTGGAATTACTATGGTGCAGTGTGAAAAATCAGCTCAGTGACAGGTGGCCTAGCTCACTCTAGTGTTCTGCCCTAATTGTATTGCAATTTTTTTTTTTCAATTAAAAAAATAATTATTTTCCCCAGACCACTTTCAAGTTTGATCCACCTGATCAATACATCCTTTTAAGGCGTATTTCAGTATTTTTTTTTTTCTTTCATCAGAAACATAGTGACAGCCTCTTCCAAGCTCTCCACTCCTTGTGTGCAGCTAAGCCCTCCTCTCTCCATTCATTTTCCTCAGGGCAGCCTACTTCTACCTTCCTATTGATCTGCTGTGCAGCATCAACATGCTGGAGTGTCAATTAGAGAAGCCATCCTGCCCATCTGTGAGAGGAGAGCTGCAGCATTTCTGAAACTTTCCCTGGCTCGCTTTGCCATCCAGCAGCTGCTCAGGTCTCTGAAGATGAAGAGGAGAATAATCTTCTAAGAATAAATAATAATTTATCTCAGATGTATCCCTGTTTGTATTTATAATGCTCCTTTTGCAGCACTGATTAGACTGCAAAATGCTTGCACCAGAGCTGTGACATTTCTAATGTAAAGTGATAAATAATATGAGGGGATTTAAGGGTGTAAGGGCAGACCTGCAGAACACATTTGTCTGCTTTAAAGAGGACACCTCTTATTTTTTTTTCCCTCAGGTGAAATGCATTTGTAAGGGTAAGCATGTTGAGGCGAGTGAAGGGAAGCAGGCTGTGTGTAGCATTGTTTCTCTTAGTAACCAAAGTCTACAGTGTATTTGCAGATCTCAGTGGCTTTAGTATTTCCCATACTTTGAATATAAAACAACTTTCTGGAAATCAGGTTTTAAAAGTTGACAGCAATAGCAATAAAGACGTGGTTTGATGACCATCAGAATAGGTTCTGGGTTTTTCTAAGGGTAGTCATAGAGCACAGGTATAGAGCACCTTCGCTAACTTCTGAGGCACAACCAGTCGTTTTGTTTTTTTTAATCTTTAAATATGCTAATTCATGCCATTTTGTTTCCATTGAGAATACATGAGGTTAAATTACCAACACTGACAGTGAAAGTGGCATCAGCAGCTCTGGCTTTTTGCTTTTGGGCCACACCCGCTCCTGAAATTACTCTTCGTCTCTTGCATGGGGGAATTAGATTAATGATGCCTAAAAATAAGTTCATGACTTCATCTGATACCTTTACTGCAGAAGTGAGCAGGGAGCAAATCTGACAGCCAAAATGATGAGGACCTCAAAAAACACTGAAAAGCGGTATGTAACTGTCAGAGAAAATGATTCTGACCACTTCAAGAGCCTGACAGGAGAGTGGGAGTATGGGACTGATGGGACAAACTACACAAATGTGCCATTCAACCATCAGCCTATTTCCTGTTTCTCAAAAATGATGAAGACTCTCTTCTGATTGTTAATAATTGTACCTCAGAAAAAACAAACAAACCATGGCTTTGCACAACCAGGCGTAGTTGCGTTTTACATGTTACAAGTGGTATAGAGGCTCCTGTGCTCATTAAAAGTCAGTTTATCAGCTCTCTTTTGATACTATGTCCATCAGAGCTTCCTTTAAGTTAAATCTTGAATAGATAATTTGCCAGTATTTTGTACACTGTTAACATAGGAAGTTGAAATTCTTGAAAATCCATTATTGCTAAGCGGTTTGGGGTTTATCAGTACTAAGGAGTGACTGTGGATTCAGCTCCCGCTGTAGCTTGCTAGGCCATGTAACAATAAGCACTTATTTGCCTGAAGGTTATCATATGGCCTTTTGAAATGAATGCATAGTCTGCTCTGAAATATGCTTTTGCACCTGAGGAAAGGTTGTTCTCTGATATGAATCTCCAGTAATTCCTGCAGCTGTCTTTGACATTTTGTAGCTGGTAAACATTTTGGTTGTTGTGCTTAAGTCCGTGCTGTGTATGGTTATTGAGGTATGCCATTAAGAGCTCATCTGAAAATGTGAACACATTTTGTCCTTTCGTTCAGTGGCATTGCAATTTTTCTTTAACTCAAAGCAGCAAAGTCAAAGCTACTACGTCACTACTTATCATGTTGAATGAAAGTCTGAAAAGTGGTCTGTTCTAACCCCAGTGCACAGAATTCATCGTTTCGGCTGAACGGTGATTGTTTCTGAGATGATTCATTCTAAGTCAGCCCACCCTGAGTGCACGGAGATCTCTCAAATATCAGAAAGAGCTGTCTGCATTGTGACTAAAGAGGAAACACCACAAGATATTTAATCTGAAACAAGACAACACAAGCTGATTAACAAGATAATGCTTCATGTAATCTTGTGAGATATAAGATCTTTTCCCTTCAGTTGCACACGAGCTACTTCCACAGATTAACTGGCATTCTTCAGTCTGACTAAGACATAGGAGCTGTCACCCAACCAGCCTTTCTTCTGTTCAAACAGAAGTTTGATGACATCTGTCTTCGAATCTGCAGCCTTGCAGAACAGTTTCTCATTTGAAGTGTTCAATGTTTACACCTGTTTTTTTTTTTTTTTTAACTATTTGTACCACGCTATGCTGGCAGCAGCACTCCCCGCCTCAATCTTAGTGTTTGCTTTAATGTCAGATGTGCTGCTGCATGGTTTGCGTTTGGTTATGGGGGCTAAGGTGAGCTGGCTGGCTTTCCAGTTGTCATCTGCCCTGCAGCAGTTTAAGTGGACCTGCAGTGAATCAACTCTGAAAAATTACTTCTCACTCAGTAGGAGATAGTTGGGTGTATTCAAAGGACCTTGTCACTTCCAATATGCTCTCAATGAATCTCCGCCGTTGCCGATGCAAGGCCTCAACCCACTCCGCTGGAAAACCAATGTCTACAGCTGTATTTTGCGACTGTGTGCAGGGAGATTGTTCCTTCAGAGGCTATTACAACTTCAGGAATGAGAAGGGTGTAGACATGCACATACAAGATGGCTTATATTGGCATATTTTGCACGTCTGGCATGTGTGTAAGTGTCAGGCAGAAAAAGGAGGAAGGCAGACTAGATGTGCATCACAGGCAACAGCTTAGAAATTCATAATCCATCTTCAAATTTACATTAAAATGTACCTGATGAGCTTGTTTACAGCTACTGAATCTGCAATGAATCTCATAACATCATCTGACTGCACTCACAGCAGCAAAACAGAAAACAAATGCAGTTAGATGCAACAAGAAAGTAAGGTTTTAATGACTCAGAGCTCTCATTCTGTGTTTTCGGTGTGTGTGTGTGTGTATATGTGTATGTGTATATATATATATATATATATATATATATATATTAAATAAAATATGGCATTGTCTTCTTTACGTCCTCTTTAAGGTAGATCATCTTCTTCTTTTGGTTCCTGCCTTTAGGGGTCACCTTAGCAGATCATCAGTCTTTATCTCTCCCTCTGTCACACCAACCCTCTGCATGTCCTCCTTCTCTGTTTTCCACCTGCCTGGCAGTTGCACATTCACCATCCTTTGTTCCCTTTAAGAGAAATGTTGTCTATAAAAATTGCTCTTCGTGTGTGGCAGTTTCAAACTCGGCCCGTGCACCTGTTGGCTAGATTAGACATACTTAATTGGCTCTGAGGCCCACATATGAATTTCATTATATTATACTAAATCTATATAGACTTGGTTTTCCCTGTTGTAAGCAGAAATATCCAGGTAATGCTGAAGTGGTTCTTTTGGCACAAAGGGAAATCTTCTATATGAGTAGCTCATTCAGCCCCCTGGAAGTTTCTTTAAACACTTTTATTTTTAATGATAGGCTTTGAAGACGTATATAATATGGTGGAAATGGTGATACACGGTCTGATAAATACTAATTTCTCAGCAAAGCGCTAACAGAGCAGCAGCCTTATTACTACTGCTGTCAGCACAGTCTTATGTTAGTGGAACCATAAAAATGTCAGCGCTTTTTCAGTTTGTCAGTTTGATGTCAAATTGACGGAGGAAATGGGAAACATGATAGTCTAAGAATGTCACAGCATTGTGATCGGGGCTGTTGCCGACATGCTTGATAGGTGAAAATGAAGCATGTGGGATCAGACTCGCAGCCTTGAGAGTCCATGGCAACCTACTGAATAGAGAATGGTAAATGCAGCCAGGCTGTGTGTGTGAGAGAAATTAGTTTTGGACCAGAACTGTCTCTTCATTTCCACATAATACTGCAGTAAAAAGGTTAAGTAAAAAAAGAAGTATTGAAAATCTCAGACCAATACAAATCCCTGTGCTTTCCCCCCCTGTTTTCTCAGTGCAATGTCTCACTTCTCTACTCTTTTTCATCTTTCAGGAATTCACTCTGAAGACTGTGGACCTAAGCAGGCCTGAGGGTTCTGACATATACCAAATCCCTGCCCAGGGGAACGGGGGAGATTAAAAACTTCTGATTGAGGTGGAGAGGAAAGAGACACAGAGAAAGGGAAGGAGAGACAGAAAGAAAGCTTATCGTTCACCTTTGTTCTTTTAATGCCCCGAGTGAAGGATCTCCATAGGCATGTCTGTGAATAACAGCAAACACAAGAACAGCTGCCCACCACTGTGGTCAGAAGATGGAGTGAGAGAGTGAGGGAGGAGAAGAAAACAGGATTACATCCTGTGAAGGTGCCAAGCTCATATTCTACATTAATTGAATGCCTGGGAGAAAGGAGAGGCATGAGAGGAAGCCTTTTCAGCGCCAACTGCTTCAAGAGGTACTGCAATTAACCCTCTGGCTATCATAAAGTAATACCTGGCTTTTGTTGTTTTCTGATTGCTGGGTTTGGTTGTACTGTGGATGTGCGCTTGGGTCGTGGTCATGTTTCAGCCCCTGGTGTGTAGACCGGATCGGACCGGCTCTCAAAGAAACAGCCTGATTCCTCTGCTGCTGCTGCTTCTTTACACCTCCCTTAAGCCCACTCAGGCAGCCAAATCCAAAGGGCCAGGACACACACATTTGAACTCCATCCGCATCGATGGAGATATTTCCTTAGGTGGGCTCTTCCCAGTACATGCCAGAGGGCATGATGGAAAGCCATGCGGGGAGCTGAAGAAGGAGAAGGGTATACATAGACTGGAGGCCATGCTCTTCGCCCTTGACCGCATCAATAATGACAATAATCTACTGCCCAACATCACACTGGGAGCACGAATCCTAGACACCTGCTCAAGGGACACTCATGCCTTGGAGCAGTCTCTCACCTTCGTGCAGGCTCTGATCGAGAAGGACGGCACAGATGTCAAATGTCTCGGCGGGGGGGCACCCATCATCACCAAACCTGAGAGGGTGGTAGGTGTCATTGGAGCCTCCTCCAGCTCTGTTTCCATCATGGTGGCCAACATATTACGCCTGTTTAAGGTGAGATTATCAGCACGCTTATTTGTTTGTTTTTGATTATTCCCTTTGTCTGTTGGTGTGAGTGAAATGCAGGAAAACGGGTCAGGGTCTGTTCTGAAAGATCTATGATCCTAAAAGCTATGATTTGCTTTCGCTCCAATGATTCACGCATATACTGTATTTGTTTGAATAATTAATGACACCGGATGGAAACCGGTGCAAGCCGCTGAACAATATGAGAGAACAATAAGTGTTCGATATCTGCTGCCACACAAAGAACAATTTCATAACTTCAGAGACGAGATGCCTGGGTAAATCTCATCCCTCTGCCTGGTGCCCTGAAGGAGCTGGTTGCTAAGCAGTGAGAGGTATTGCCTGTCACAATACAAAAGTGATTAATAGGATTTGATTTCATTTTTAGCCTATAGCCTTCCTCTTGATCACTATGGTGTTTACATCTGTTTACACTACAGAAGAAAAACATGTTCTCTTCATGGACGTTTGGACATTTGATGAATTATTTAATACAGATTTTATTATCATGCCAGTCAGCCATGGCGATCATAATCGTTCTTTCTACTTTACTGAAGGTGTGATTGCTATTTACCGCTTGGCTCACTGCAAAAATAAGACCTTTTTTGACTAAAAAGAATTACTTTTTTTAAAAGTACTGTCGTGTTTGAAAAGGTTTCATGGGTAATTACACCCTTTTGCAAAATATTAGTCAAATCCCTTTCAGTGGGATGAGGTAGTGGCTTCTTTAAATTCAGTGATAATTAAAACAAGGAACTTTTCCTCACACAAGCTTGGAGCCTAAAAAAAAAAAAACATTAACATGTGTGTCAGATCCTGATTCCAAATTTTACCTTCACCTTGGTCTTGCATGAAAATTTGTGTCTGTTGCTGTCCTTCTTTTCCTGCTTATACTGCGAGGTCAGAAGGTAGCCCAATCACAGGAAAACATTCCTTCAGCTGATTCAGTGCTTGCCCAAGGACACTTCAACAAAACAGGTGTTTACTGTCATCAATTCTTTTACAATGTCACTTATTTGAAATGTCAGACGAGGAGCTGCAGATTCAACTTGAAGCAGACTGCTGAACATTTTTAAAATGCTATCTCACGGTGCTCAGAGCACAACAGGCCACACATAGACTTTGCTTGGGCAGGACACCCAGGCATATTCAGGGCTGTCCAAGTATATTTTGGACTCATTTCATTTTTATTTATTTATTTACTTACTTCTGTTATATGCGAGGGTACTAGTAGCTTCCTCCAGGGTGAAAAGTGAAGCTAACAAAGAAGTGTCAAAAACTCTTCTTCCTAGAGTGGCCACAAGGGTCAGTCGGGTTCTATAGACTCCCATTTTAAAATATAGTAAAAAGCATGTTTAAAACCTGTTACAAAAATAGTTTTGTTCGCTATGGATATCTATGGCACCTGCAACCAGTTGCTGTCTGCCAGGTTGCGCCTCCTCTAATCTGGGTGAACAGTGTTTGTGTGGTTGATACCATTTGGAGCACTTGTATTTAGGGTCAGGTATTAGCACAGGTGTGCTGCCCTTATGGACTTCATAGATTCATCATGCTTAACTAACTAACTAACTAACTAACTAACTAACTAACTAACTAACTAACTAACTAACTAACTAAGGCCTTTCCTGTTTTGCATGTTTCTCTATCGGCAGTTAGACCAAATGGATTTTGTTTCAGCCCCTTTCACTGCAGCCAGTCTAAATTTATTAAAAACTACAACTCAAATATCAAAGGGTGGTGGAGGAACAAAAGCAATTGGTCACCTTACCATATATCCATGATCAGTTTATTTATGATTAGTCATTTGTTGTTCTTCAAGCCAGAATGCCAAATTCAAAGCTTTGTTTAATAATTTTTGTTTTTACTTTGTTTTATTTTGCTACTTTTCTTTGTCTTATTTGATATATGAATTCAATATCTTCAGATTCTCGAGTGTAGCTTTGAGGGGGGGAAAAAAGCAATTTGAAGTTGTTACCTCGGGCTCCAGGAAACTCTGTGGGCACTTTTGCTATTTGGGACATAATTTTGGAAATCATTAAGTGATGGACATGAAATAAAAATAATCATTAGTTACACTGTTAAATGATTGAAATGAAAGCCAAAGGAACATGATGTGCAACGTGTTTCTTTACCACATTTTTTTTTGTTCCCTGATGGCCCAGCTAATGTGCTCATCTCCTGTGCCAAATGCTAGACAACCGCTGAACTAGGCCAGACTCTGGCACTGCTTTATCTGTCACCTTCCAGTGTGATGTCATTTGCCAGCGGTATGCAGGAGAGATGCTCTGCTGTGTGATTGGTTGTTATGACTGAACTATGATTAGGACATGTTTCTTTTTTATTTCATTGCCTGTGAAAATGTGTTCATTTTACAAGCGATGTGAGTGAAGCCAAAAAAGAAAAAAAAGAAAAAAAGTGAGATGTGAAGTAAAGCATGAAAGCTCGTATATACTGGAGGAGTTTGGTGTGGGGTAGCTGCTGTGTAGGTGTGCTGCACTGCAGTGTAACTGGACAGAAGCCATTAATACTATAGCATCACTCATACTTCTATGTAGGTCGAGTATTTATTCACATCACTAAATAAAATCAATCATTTGATCTGGAATTTTTAGATTTGGCTACAGCTCTAGATTTTGCTGAGATGGATATGAGACTTTTATTTTGTTTTTTATGCATATTTATGTATTAGTTAATCTAATACTCCACAGCAACAGCCTGCAGTCTATGTGTTATTTGATAAGCTCCCTGATTCCAGAGTGTTACAAACCACATGGGATGCATCCTCCTCGTTGAGGCCCCCAGCGTTAATCAGTGTGAACCCAGTGTGACGGAACACACACACACAAGTTCATGTGTAGGTTTATGCATCTATGTATGGGTGTGTTCAGTATACACCAGTGGAAAATATACTCTGGCGTCCACAGACCTGTGCGTGAACTCTGCATTTCTCTCTGTCTCAGCTCATAAAATATGCCTATATGTGCACTCACACAGGTAAGAGTCGGTGTGGGCCACAGTAATGAGCATTTCCTGCAGCGCGTTCCTGATCCCTCTCCCGCATGGGAGCCCCAAATCCTTCGTCATTAGCACAGTGCTCATTGCTTCTTCATTAATGCATGTAAGCGTTGTCCTTGCATATTTAATCTAGATGTCTCTGATCTCCTCTCTCTTTATCCTTGGTGTATATATGTAATGCATTCCCCTCTGCTGCTTTTTTACGTTCAGACAAATGGAGGGTGAGAAAGCAGTGCTAGACTGACAGCAAGCAGAGTGAGATTTTGCCGGTCCATCTTCAGATATTATCACTTCCTAATCGCTCTTCTGAAAATCAAACACTTACCAAGACAGCAGTAAATCAATCAAAGTCAAAAATCCAAAAGGAGAGTGAACTAAACTGGTACAGTTACACAGATTTAACAGTAAATTTCTATTGCAGGCTGGTGTGTGTGGTCATTTAGGCAAGGACTTGAGTTATGGCTTCCCTGGGTTTCATAGGTCAGCTAAATGCCAGCCAGTTCTTCTGGCCTTGATGGACTTGCTGATAGTTCCAGAAAGTTTTAACTTTACAGTCTTCTCATAATGTACTCTGCACAAAAAAAAACAAAACAACTCCTACCATATATATAACATGGTGAGAGAAGGACTGCCACGTCTGCTAGCACTGCAGCTAGACATAAATGTTTGCTTTAAATGAAGGCAGTGCATGTGCACAAGTACCAACTCAGCATACTGAGTATACGAGTATACGTGCTTATGCGACTACATGCATAGACCATGTGCAAAATTGTAGCACTCAGATACACAAGGTATATAAAAGCTTCACACAAAGGAACGGTCGCATACAAAAGTAATCACGCGCATCTGCACACAAACCACTTTAAAGGCAGCAGCAGCAGCCACCCTGGTGTAGTTAGCAGGTTTACAGAAAAGTGTTTCCTCAGCACTCAGCTGCATACAGATGTGGTCCAGAGCAGTTGATAAATATTTTACTCAAACCTTATGTAACGGTAACACGGGGACCGTGAGCTGCAGCTCAAGAACATTTTGTGTGTTTCACCAAAAAAAAAACAAAACGAGGGAGCTGCTTTGACAAGCGTTTGGGGGAAAAAGATAATTCATGATCACAGAAAAGCTATGTCACATTATAGCGTAGCAGATGTGTTCATAATGTGTTGACTCATGTCACCGATTACACTACCAGGTCTGTCCTTACTGATTAGCTCAGCAGGAGGTTCTGACAGGGACTTTTATTTTAAATTCAACCACAGCAGAGGTTTGGCTCTTGTTCAGTGGAAACAAAGCATTTTTCTAAATTTCTTCAGATTTTTATTCGATCCAGTCTGTGGTACACATGAGCAGCAAAACAGAGAGACATTGACCCAAGAATAAGAAGCTCAGCGCATTCGAGCCTTTAATGCTCACTGGAAAGCATTTTGCTGGCTTTTTGTTGCGCTAACATTACAGTTTACTGCTGGCTGGACAAAGCATCGCACATTCACTTAATGGTTAGTTTCAGCAGTAAAAGCATCCAGAGAAGAGTAAAAAAACCATCCATTTAGAGGAAGAAAAGTAGAAGATTTATTTTTTTTTTCATGCAAGAAAACACAGGCCTTCAGCATCCCACTCAATGTTACATTATCTCTGAAATTTAGATCACGCCCTTGTGTTTTTTTTTTTTTTTTTTTTTTTTAAGTTTACAGGTGATCAAGTAATCACACCAAAACTGATGTCGAAGCCTATTCACTGATGCCACACACTCTGCGTAGATAACGGAGAGTCAATATTGTGTGTTTGAAAAAAAAACAAAAAACTCTGAATACGAGCGGGTCAAGGTGCCGGGCAGCAGGAACACAAACCTCCGCTTGTTCCTTCAAAATAAATGTTTTATTGTTGCGGCTATTCCAGACACAGCTTCCGGTCAGGAGGTCTAATTAAAAAAATACCTGTCAGTATCATGCTATGTTGTAGCGCCAAGAAGTGGCCATACCTTGTACAAGTTTATCAAACTTCTGGTCCTCTTAAATAAACATATTTCATATATGTAAAAATGTATCTCTCTCGCTTAGGACGCGTTTTATGCACACACCGCCAGAGAAAGGTGGAATAAAAGAATAATAATAAAAAATCTTATGCTTCTTTAAGAGGCGGATATGCTTTTGCTTAGTAAATGCCCTGCCTACAATTTCAAATGTTTGAAAAAAAGGTGAGCGCAGCGGCAGCAGTCGTTTTATGCTCTTCCCATAATGCACTCCCCGATCATCAGCGGGAAACCAAAATGGCGAACGTGCTGGGGGAAAATGAGCCGTTTGTTATTTTCTGAGGAAGCCACAGACCCGCATGTTTCCCTACAGACGCTTCTGAAGTGATTTCAACTACGCGACGAGCGGGATAAGAGCGGCTCTCTTGTCCGGTTATTTTTGTCATACGAGTCGTTTGTAGAAGCGGAGGTGACCGAATGAGGTATTGTTGTTTTCCTCTCGTTGGGGGGGTGTGGGTCCGACGGTCAGCGACCTGGCTGGGGTTACGGCTTTGCCTGTGGATTATTCCCGCTGTTGAGCAGGCCCTGCTGCCAGCTATTTAATATACAAGACATTATATCAGCTTTACAGCGCTATCCCAGGCTGTGCTGTTATCCTTGCTGGTGGCTGGCGTTGAACATGTTCACTCATTATCCGAACAAAGGAAATCTTGCACTGGAGAGCAGTGTCTAAAGGAGTGGAGGAAAAATATTCTGTGTTATTTTAATATAGCGACACGAGTCCTGTTTTGCAGTAGAATCTAAAAATAAGAAATATTTGGATGATTAAACTAACAACTGTCACTGAGACTTGTAGATGAATGGAGGTGTTCAGTAGTGACCGCAATAACCTTTATTTTTGTTTCTAGAAATCTTTCATTGCCCTGCAGCCATCTGACTGTGTGGTTAATTACCAATTAGCACTGATTGAGTATAATCACCTGTTGTTTATACCCACTGGAGAGGAAATGCCATGTGTTTCGCTCTTTTTGTAACCACACAATGCATCCTTGTGTTTGAGCATTACATATGAGGGCTGTGTTTTTGTTGGTTAAAACAATTCTAGCAACAATTCTAAGAGTGTCGTAAATTAAATTGTACTAGTTTTCTCTTGAGGAAACGGAATAGACTGCACCTGTATACATGGTAATAAACTGTTTACAGTAAACTGAGATCATAAACCTCAGATCATTTCAGTCCATATCTTCATTTCTCCCTATGTTCTCTTCCTTTGCCTCTTCAGAGACTCAGGAGTTGTGGATCACCTGTCTGTGCATCACAGAGCTCATCCCCCACGGCAGCAGCAGCAGGCTGTGTCCTTGTCCCCCACAAGCCCTTCTGCCAGGGGAGAGTATGGAGAAGACGGCATGTCTGACAGGTTTTCAGAGGGACAGGACGTTCTGGCCCGGTGGTCAGACGGTTTGTTCTACTTAGGGACAATTGCAAAGGTTAGTGTGAGGAGAATGACTAAACAAAAATGTGTACATGAATATGCAGCGTGTGGTTTCAGAGAACAATTGTTTGGTACAAGCGTATTGTACTGGGGCCTGTTTGTTTTCCGATCAGTCAGATTTAAGCTGCCCTGGTTTGTGTGCAGATTGTTTGGAAAGCACTGGCAGAAAAACTGTTGAAACCATCAGCTGTCATCAGCAGTAAAATCTGCTCCTGTGGCATTTGAAAACAAGTAAATCTTTATTTTTGTTTTCTTTTTCAGATAGATCGGGACAAGCACCGATGTTTTGTGGTTTTTGAGGATCGGTCAAAGTCGTGGGTTCTTTGGAAGGATATTCAAACAGGTGAATGTTGGGATCAAGATACATGTGATTATATTTGAGTTTAATTATTAGATAATATGCAGTGGTTTATTCACAGGGAATCTAAAAGATACTGTAAATCAGTTTAAACAAAAAAGTGAATTAGTCACAGTTTGTGGCTTTGTTCTGTGCAAACCTGTCTGCCTCTTCTTATGAGACTTATCTTTGGCTCTTGTCATTGACAGTTAACTGTTGAGTGTATCACTACAGTTGGAGTGCCTTGCTAAGATACAGACAGGCTGGTATATCTCCACTTACGCCCCTTTGGTTAATATGGCCTTTAAAAAACAAACAAAAAAAGCTTACCTTTATTTTATTCTTAAATAGGTTGGATCATAAATTTAAAAAAAAAGAAAAGAATGCCATCCCCCCCAAAATAGCCTGAATGAGAGGCTCTGATCTGACATATCAGCAACTGACTGTGGAATATTCAGTAGTGAGGAAATTTCATGACTGGACTTGTTGCACAGGTGGCATCCTATCACGGTACCACGCTGGAATCCACTGAGCTCCTGAGAGCGACCCATTCTTTCACAAATGTTTGTAGAAACAGTCTGCATGCCTAGGTGCTTGCTTTATACACCTGTGGTCATGGAAGTATTTGGAACACCTGAATTTGATGATTTGGATCAGTGAGTGAATACTTTTGCCAATTTAGTGTGTTAATATAGTATATACACACACTGATGTTCAGGTGCAAAGTCCTTGTGTTAGTTGCTTCTTAAAAGGCCAGGTTATCCACATATATTCTTAAAAAAAATCTTCATCCGTCCATCCATCCATGCTTTTTCTACCACTTATCTGAGTCATGAGGGCAGCAGCCACCACTCTTCCCCAGCCACTTCCTCCAGCGCTTTTGATGGAGGCATTCCCAATCCAGCCCAGAGATGTAATCTCTCCAGTGTGTCCTGGGTCTACCCTGGGGTCTGCTCCCAGTTGGACATGCCCAAAACACCTCAGTTAGTTGGCGTTCAGGAGACATCCTTGTCAGGTGCCCAACCCACCTTGACTGGCTCATTCCGGTGTGGATGATTAGCGGCTCAAGTCTTATCTCCTCCTGAATGACCAAGCTACAGAATGACCGAGAGTCTATACTTCCTTCAGAGGAAGCTCATTTCTACCACTTATACCTTTTGGTCACTTGTAGCCATAGATGGGGTGGGAATGTAGATCAACAGCCTTGCTTTGATACTCAGCTGTATCTCGACAAGTACAAAGGCCTTTTTCAAGTTCAGAAAAAACATGCAGGCTGGTTGGTCAAACTTCCACGCACCCTCGAATATCCTTGAGAGGATAAAGATGGTTAACTGTCCAGTGTCCTGCGATCAGGATGAAAACTGCATTGTTCCTCCTGAATTCAAAGTTCAACCAGTGGATTGAATCACCCCTTCAGTATCCTGGCACAGACCTTCAGGGAGACTGGAGGAGTGTGACGCGGGGCACTCTACAGATCTAACAGGCCTTATTTGACTGCAAGCTGCTCTAAATGGTTCCCCTAGTCATACTACCACTATGAAGCTTTAGTTGCTTTCCTTTATTACTACTGTGCTCTTCAGGGGAAGAAGATGATGAGGATGAGGACGATGATGACATTGTGTGCTCCATATGCCAGGATGAAACCTCAGAGGAACCCAATGAGATTGTCATTTGTGACAAGTGTGGACAAGGTACCATTTATTGCGTTTGATGCTACAATATTAACCGAAACTGTGCATTTCTTTTATATTTAAACAGCTGGTTTGAATAGTTTTCAGTCTTTATTCTTCTGTCTGTTGGGCTCTAATCTCTGGCCACTGAGGATGTGTTATTTGTGTTTTAGGCTACCACCAGCGGTGCCACTCCCCTGTCATCGATGCTGCTGTCATTGACTCTGATGACAAGTGGCTTTGCTCGGAGTGTGAGCTCACTTCTATATCTAAGGTATAGCTTTTTCTTTGAGGATATGGTGGCATGGCCCAAAACAATATAAGACGTCCCAAAATTAAGAAAACCCAGTTAAGCAAATGAGGCAAAAAATATTTTGAGACCATTTATTTATTAAAAAAAAAAAAAAAGTGTTGTTTTTTTTGTGTGAGGAAAACCTTCCTTTTGCCTATTTGGTTCACAGAAGGGTGGTGCACACAGAAGGGGAGCGTCTGCTAAAGACTTTCTGCAGCAGGAGCAGCAGCAGCACCACCACCACCACCACCACATGGAGCTACACCTGTCCTTCCCATATGGCCTGGAGGAGCTGGTTTGGGATCAGGGCCACAAGACTAACATCCAGCAGTGCTACTGCTACTGTGGCGGTCCAGGAGAGTGAGTGACGTGGCATATTTTGGAAAGAGTAAAGGGTGACGCGTTCCCAATGTCCATGAAAAATGTAGCATTCATATCTTGGCACCGCTAATCTGTCTGTTTGCTTATAGCTGGTACCTGAAGATGCTGCAGTGTAACAGGTGTCAGCAGTGGTTCCATGAAGCCTGTCTCCATTGCCTACAGATGCCAATGCTCTACGGAGATAGGTGATCATATTTACTGCTACTAAAGTAAATGTTTTACAGTTGACATTGGTTTTTGGCTGAATTGTTGTACATTATTTGAGTTGAGTCCACCAGTGGCCAAAGTATGGGTTTGGAGAACAAAGGCAGCCTATTAAAATGTCTTGAAATTATGCCAAATATACTCTTGTGCATTGTTCAATTTTTAAATAAATGTTTTGTGTATGCACTTTTTCTTGGGAAAAGTGCATACACAAACAAAAAAAATGGTGGGGGGGAAAAAAAAGTCACTAAAAAAGCTAGTGCAGAGCTAGGTTTTCATGTTAAACTTTGTTGTAGTCCTGTTGCCTGAGGTTATTTATTAATTAATTTATTTTTTTGCCTTTTTAGGTTTTATGTGTTTGTTTGTTCTGTTTGCAACAGTGGACCAGAGTACCTCAGTCGTCTGCCTCTCAGCTGGTAAGAGGATCTTGTACTCTGACATACATAACTAGCTTTAAAGCATATTAAATTACACAAGCACTGCTACCTGTGACGCCAAAGGCTAGAGATCTATAATAAACTTTAGCTACACCACTGTAATTAACTCTGAATCCATCCATCCATTTTCTTCCGCTTATCTGGGGCCGGGTTGTGGGCGCAGCAGCATAGCAGAGGAGCCCAGACCTCCCTCTCCCTAGCCTCCTCCAGCTCATCTGGGGGGACCCCAAGGCATTCCCAGGCCAGTCAAAACATAAAATCTCTCTGCCTCGGGGCCTCCTCCTGGTAGGATATGCACGGAACACCTCACCCAAGAGGCACCCAGGAGGCATCTTAGTCAGATGCCCAAACCACCTCAACTGGCTCCTTTTGATGTGGAGGAGCAGCGGCTCTACTTTGAGCCCCTCCCGAATGGCTGCACTCCTCACCCTATTTCTAAGGGAGAGGCCATCCACCCTTCAGAGGAAGCTCATTTCTGCCGCTTGTCTTCACAATCTTATTCTTTCGGTCACTACTCAAAGCTCATGACCATAGGTGAGGTAAATCGATAGCTTCACGTTAACACTAAGCGCCCTACCTGCACTATAGACCATGTGAGTAGAGCACTGCTTTCCCCTCCTGAGTCACCTGATGGTTTGCCAAAATCGCTTCGAGGCTGTCCGAAAGTCTCTTTCCATGGCCTCATCAAACTCCTCCCACACCCGAGTTTTTGCTTTGACCACTGCCCAAGCCACATTCTACTTGGCCTGCCGGTACCCGTCGGCTGCCTCCAGAGTCCCACAGGCTAACCAAGACCAATAGGACTCCTTCAGCTTCATGGCTCCCTTCACCTCCGGTGACCTGGTTCGGGGATTACCACAATGATAGGCACCAACCACCTTGCAGCCACAGCTCTGAGTAGCAGCCTCAACAATGGAGGTGCAGAACATGGTTCATTCGGACTCAATGTCCTCAGCCTCTCTTAGAATGCCTTCAAAGTTCTGCCGGAGGTGGGAGTTGAAGATCTCATGACTGGAGCCTCTGCCAGGTGATCCCAGCGCACCCTCACAATACACAATAGTTTAGGTGCACTGGGTCTGTCCAGCATCCTCCCCCGCCACCTGATCCAACTCACCACCAGGTGGTGATCAGTTGACAGCTCAGCTCCTCTCTTCACCCAGGAGTCCAGAACATACAGCCGCAGATCTGATGTTACGATCACAAAATCGCTCATCAACCTGTGACCTAGGGTGTCCTGGTGCCACGTGCACTTACGGACATCCTTATATTTTAACATGGTGTTTGTTATGGACAAACTATGTTTTGCACAGAAGTCCAATAACAAAACACCATTCCTGTTCAGATCAGGCAGGTCGTTCCTCCCAATCACGCCCCTCCAGGTCTCACTGTCATTGCCCATGTGAGCGTTGAAGTCTCCCAGTAGGACGATGGAGTCACCAGATGGAGCACCCTGCCCAGCGACACCAAAAAGGGTGGGTACTCTGAACTGTCATTTGGCGCATAAGCGCAAACAACAGTCAAGACCCGTTCCCCGGCCCAAAGGTGCAGGGAGGCAACCCTCTTGTACACCGGTGAGAACTCCAACGTACAGGCAGCAAGCCGAGGAGATACAAGAATACCCACCTCAGCTCGCCGCCTCTCACAGAGTGCACCTCCAGATGGGAACAGAGTCCAGACCCTCTCCAGGAGACTGGTTCCAGAGCCCAGGCCATGTGTTGAGGTGAGCCCGACTATATCTAGCCGGTATCTCTCAACCTCACGCACTAGCTCAGGCTCCTTCCCCACCAGAGAGGTGACATTCCATGTCCTAATAGCCAGTCTCGATAGCTGGGGATCGGTCCGCCGGGGCCACCACCTGCCAACTCTGACTCCAGCAAACATATTTGGTGTCTGTTTACGATATCTTTTAAAGGCAGACTAAATAAAACAGAACTTTTACTGAAATCTTTCAGGAAGGATGTTGCACACCTGAGCCTCTACAACCTGAGCGTGATTCACAAGAAGAAGTACTTTGACTCTGAAATGGACCTGATGGTGTACATCAATGATAACTGGGAGCTAATGCAGCTGGGAGAGGTGAGGATAATTGTTGTGCAATGCACCAGTGACCAATTGTAGACCAACATAGATTATTTTATTTTACAGTATTAATTTCATGTTTACTTGTTAGATTAGGAATTTCCAGCCCCTTTCAGTGGTTTCTTTCTTTAGCTGCTTAGTGCCGGTTGACTGCTGGCTAGAAAGCCACACTGTTTGGAAATAACACTCTATAAGATAACCTAAGTAGAAATGACCTGGTCCCCATTTGGATTCTGAAATATTTAACTTTTTTTGTACGCAATGTCTTTTCTGTGTCTACAGCTCACCAACACTCCACGATCAGAGCGATATGAAAATGTTTTGGAAGCACTTAACAGTAATAGCTGCATGTAAGTTTATCTGTTGCTTTTAAAATGTTTATATTGATGACAGCATCCAAGTGCTTCCCTCCATCGCTCCCACAGACTGTATGTTGTTACATGGCCACCCTTTCTCCATCTGTCTCTTTCAGGTTCATGTCAGGAAAGGAGGTGAAAAAAAAGAAGCACTTGTTTGGCCTAAGGATCCGTTTTCCTCCTGTTCCCCCCAACTGTGAAGAGCCAACCAGCAGAGTGATGGAGAAGGCTTCACATGAGATAACCATCAAGGGATGCAAGTCCACCAAAACCCTTTCTGCCACAAGGTAAGATGTGAAACATAGCCTTAAAGTTTTATCACGATATTTCAAGGTAATTTTGTGATATGATGATATAGATTGGGGGTGGGGGGGGGCAATTTATTGGTGATCGCAGCTTTCAGGGAGCAGCATGTTGGTGTGAACGAAATGGACATTTTCCATCCTTCTTTTCCAGTGAGCTGCTGTCATTGATGACACGTTACCTAATTTGAAATGTTATTATGTTGCCACAAGGTGCAAGCAGCGTTCTAGTGCAACAATAGTGACAGTATAATATCCATTGGCACAGCATCAGTCCAGTGTAAGCACAAAAGTAACCTAGGTAATGTTTTCCTTGGAAACTTTGCTTAACTTTTAGTTTAACAGTAACTAAAGTAACCTAACCTTATAAATCTGTAGGAGCTGCAGACTAATTGTCACCTAATAAAATTTAAATTTAAAAATATTTTCTACCTGGGATGTGTTTCTTGGGCCATGTTTTTAGCCAGTTGCTTAAAGCCCTTCTTTACCACCATGTAACCACACCTGTAATTGCCATCCACCGTTTGCTCTCCTGTCCTATGCAGCATAGCTAGCGAGTGCTCCAGTGACGCTCAGTTGAGAGAGCCTGTGGCGTTTTTTGCCTCCAGTGGTGAAAAAAGTTTGTTGCAGGAACAGGTGTCTTGCATATTTTGCAGAGCACTGTGCTTTGTTGGAGGTTGTTGAAGTAGCACCCTTTTTAGGTACTAAATCGTCAGGAGGCATATCATTGACATTTTTGTATCATAAAAATATTATACTGATACTGTCATAGACCGTATGATATGGCTCAGCCCTCATGTTGAGTCTGTAGACCAGGGGTGTCAAAGTCAATCATAGGACGAGTCTGACACACGTGCTAGCCACTGTGATGTCCCCCATTGGTTTGTGAACTAACCCCCCCCCCCCGGTAATGTGTTTTTGAAACAAGACTTTGAGGAGCTGATTAAGAACCTGAGTGCACTGAACACTCATACTGTAGCAAATTGTAAATCACAGTGTGGCCGTGCCATAAAACATGCACTGCTTTATCTTCCGTCTTACTCAAAATGGGATCATAACTCATGTCACATAACTCATGTTGTATTCTTGAAGCTAGAAGACCCAAAACTAGTGACTAAAGCATAAACACGTGTTTACTCAAGTCATAAATAAGACGTTGAGCCACATTGTTATAGACTTTTACAGTCTTAGGTTCACCTCATGGTGAACCGAAGAAGTAATGAACCAAAAAGAAGCACAAATCTCTTTTTAGCTGTATTCGCTTACCTTGTTAGTTTTATTCATAATATGAGACTGAAATTTAATGTTTTTTTTTTTAAAATATATTTTTGGTCTGTTAAAAAGATTGCCCCTTGAGACATAGATGAGTTTCCCTTTCTTTATGCCATTTTGAGGGGGTCCTAACAGCTTCTGTAACATATGAACTGCGTAACAGTTTCGCTGTTATTTAAGGCACAACTGTCTGTGTGAAACTGTTGTGAATTGTTGTTGTTGCTCTAGAAGTCCCAGTGCTCTTACCAATGGCACAGAGAAGAAGAAGAAAAAGAAGAAAAGAAAGAGGAAGCAAGGAGCACGCTCTCTGGAGACTCTGGCTAAACCACAACGCTCCAGTGAGCCCTCGTCCCAGGTGTGTGTGTGTGTGTGTGTGTGTGTGTGTATGCGTGCGCGCGTGCGTCTGTCTTAGTGGGTGTGAACTGGGGTGTGTGCATAGTTTGAAGAGGGGTGGGTATTTTTTTTTTTCTTTTTTCATGTATTGCTACTTTTGTATAGGTGTCAGACATTTACTGTTGGTGTGACATTAGAAGGAAGTACATATAAATATTTTTTTCTTTGCTTTGACAGGAAATCAGGAAACCTCCACCACTAGAGCCCCATGCATTGGATCACTTTACATCTGTCAAGTAAGTGGGCAACTGTAAATGTAGTCCTAAGCAGTCATAACTGTTCAGCTTTGTTTGAGTGAAGCTTAAGGCAGCAGCTTATTGTGTGTTCTTTTGATAGCCTGATTCACTGTAACATAACAAGCAGCATGATTTTTCTCTTTTACCTTCCCCAAACAGCAGGAGTGACAGGTCTCTGCTGTCTTCAAAAACTTCAGATGTCGAATCCATTGGAGCCCTGAGCACTTCAGAAACTACCTCAACTAGCATTTCTAGACAGTCCAGGTAAGCCTGCTACAATATGGCAACAGTGTCACCAAATATATGTGCCTGATGTTTACACTGGGCTTAAAGTAGCAGTGTGTTTAGGTACAAGCTCAGAGATTTGCCTGACTCCCAGTCTTGTTTTACTAGTTTTCACTCTGTAGTCTTTTTGTTGTTGCTGCTTGAATTGGCAGCTCTTTTTTTTTTTAACTTCCTCTTTTCCTATCAAACACCCTCCAGCCTCTGTAGTTCCAGCAAGACACGTACAGCAGCCTCCATCATGCCTGTTTCCGCTCCACCTTTAAAAAGGAAACGTGGGCGGCCACGAAGGGTCCCGCAGCCCCCCAACCCGGAGATCCCCCCTCCCAGCCACGCAGACCCGCACCCCTCAGCCACAGAGTTGTTGAGCACCCTCCCAGGGCTTCACTCCACTGACATAATTCATGGCATGGACCCCAACAGCCAGCTCTCCCACCTTAAGAGCTCCATCAGCAACTATTTTGGAGCAGCAGGACGTCTGGCCTGCGGGGAAAAGTACAAAGTCCTGGCCCGACGGGTCACCCTTGATGGCAAGGTGCAGTACTTGGTGGAGTGGGAAGGAGTCACTGCCTCTTAGATTTGTCACTCGTTGCTCGTCACTTCTAACTTTTCACCAGCACCTACGGGAGATTTATGGCTGTGCTGAAGACGTGTGTATTCAGAGCATTAACTGATTATATGCCATTTATTTAGTTTAGACAGGAGCAAATTCTGCCTATTGAGCTTACTGTAAAGCCTATTGGTTCAGTGCAGGCCAGGGTGATTTTTACACATTTATACATGCGTATATGTGTTTAAAAATTAAAGATGATTGACAGCACAAAGTTTTGTCACAATAGCACAGTATTTTTGTGTTATTGTAGCTTTAACTTTTAATTATCTGCTTTGAATGTTTACAGAGAGACACCCCCCCCCCCCATTCAGGGGCAAATCATCAATCTGTGTACTGCACCTGTAGGCTTTCAGTGATGTTACTGTGCTTAATCCAGTGATATGCTTTTCATTTCCAGACCTGTTAATTATGAAACTGTACGTTTTTGTTTATAAATAATGTTGGTTAACTGCTATATATCTAGTAGGATGAGAGAAAGGGGGGGGCTTTTATTCAACAACTAATGCTCGGTAACTTCCCCCGCCCCCACCAAATTGGGTAAATAAAAATCTGCCCCCTATACAGACGTGTCCCCTCTCTCTCTCTCTCTAGTTCCACTCCAGCTGTGAGTACCTCTCGGTGCCTTTGGCAGGCATGTCGTTCAGCTCTGTGTTGGAAAGTATGCTCATTAGTGAGCGGTTAAAGAGTAACTCAAAGCAAAAGAGATGTGCTGCTGCAAATGTTTATTATTTTATATAGAAGTATACTACATTCATTATTACCCTTTCTACTCGTTCTGTCTCATGCCTTTTCTGTTCAGCAGGCAGTTTTTGTCATTTTAACGGTGAATAATCGCAGACACTTTACACATCAAATTACAGAAGATCTGTTGGGTCGACATTTTTGAACAGATAATTGGAGAATTTCAGCTTATACAAGGCAGTATTGGTTATCTATGGTAACTTTTTTTTTTTTTTTTTTTTTTGCCCACTCCCAATAGTTTAAATTCAAGTGTGGGATTCTTATAATTAATCTCTGTCCATACCTGAGGGGATTCTTGGTAAATTGTGCCCATTTGTTTTTGTCTACATAAATATCCTTTTTAAAGCATTTTAATTTGAATTAATAAAGGAACCTAACCTAGTTTTTTATTTTGTCTTATAAAGTCCTGCATAAAGTGAATGTTATATACCCACCAGGAGTTCAGAATTGTTCCCTATGCATGGTAGTCCCTGTTAAAGCTCTTCACTTAATTGGACCACATGCCTTGACACAGGGGAAAGTTCATTCATTATCATTGTGATCATTTGACTCAGGCATTCTTATTTTTTTTTGTGTGCGTGATGGGTGCAACAAATTTTACTTACAAAAAGGCACTTGGGATTTTGGTTTCATGTCAAGTTCACTTTGTGGTCTACACACTCAGGATATGCCCCAAATTGTCACTGCAGTGCATAGGTCTGTCTTTGCTGCGTGGCAGGAGGATTTAATGTAAGTTGTTCTTATAGTGTTTCTTGTCAGTGTTTTTAAATAAGACCCTCCATGTGTCATAACTTTGAACCATTTTTCCATATGTACGTTTTTGAGAAATACCGTTTGTGTTCTGTTGCAAAACCTACTTGTTTTAAACTGGGTCATAATACAATCACTGGAATATAAGATGCTGTATATCATTGCAGTAGGTGAGTATTCAGTTGGTATCTCTTTTTGGAGATGTTTCTGCTTTTGTTATAACAGACACTGATATGTCTTCTTTGTAGGGGTATAGTCAGTGTATTTGAAGCTTCTCTCTACTCAGTCAGTGTCTCAGCCAACATTTTGCTACCACTGGCTTCCAGCAGGCTTCTGCAGCCAAAGAACATACATGTAACGTCTGCTTTGTCTTTTGAGATTTTTCTTATTACATTTTTATACATCATTATATAGGTTGTGACTTGAGAAGCTGTTTTTGTTAAAGGAAAATAAAGTCAAATATTTTGAAATGTCCTGTTTCTGGTGTTTAACTGCCACACGTGAGCTTAGAGGACCACAAGTGTCAAAAATGGTAACGCACTTGAATGTTAACTGTATAAATAAAGCTTTTGCTTTTTTACAAGGTAATACATAAACTTTTTAATGGCCTCAATTTTAATCACATCAAAAATTCATATACTGACAATTCAAATCTTTAGGTAGGGAAAAGGGTTAAGGGTAGGAGGGTTGGGTTAGAAGCAGCTCGACTGGAGATAAATCGTTCTTTCTCGCTGGTCTCCATTTTTTTTTTTTTCCTTTCTTTCACTTTAATGCTCAGTTTCTTTCTTCGCCTTATAGTTTTTCTGTGGAAGCTTGTTTATGCCACTGGGGAACTTATTAATTTTTTTGCTATCGTAACTTAAAATTTTAACTAAGTCACACCTATGGGCAATTTAAAATCACCAGTTAACCAAACATGGAGGTCTTTGGACTGTGGGAGGAAGCCAGAGTACCCAAAGAAAACCATGCAGAACACAGGGAGAACTCCACACAGACAGACTGACAGAAAGAACCCAGGACCTTGCTATAAGGCAATTCTAACCACCACACCACTGTGCCCGCCCCATGAGGTTGAACCGTAAAGAGATAATTAAGTTCATCTGTGAGAGGCTTTAATATTATGGCTGATCACAGAGCTTATTGCATGTTACGTATGCTTTACACTGTTTTAACTTATTTCACCAGTGTAGAGCCTGAAGTGTCTTGAGAGGCTGCGCAGAGAGACTTAAAGAAAAAGATAAAAAGAATGAAAATATAAATAGGAAAGGGAATTACTGTTTTAATTACCAGAATAAAATTGCATCCATAATTCCATTTTTAATTCAGTTATTTATCTTTTTAAAAGTACATTTGGCATTAAGCAGTAAAATGTCCTTATTACTTTATAAATGTATTAATCTGAAAATTATGTCGCCCTCTTTATTGAATCTTTCACTTATTTTTCAGATCCTTCTTAGTTAGAAATGTTATAGATGGATAAATATTCCTTTTATAAGTTAGCTTTACATTGCCTATTAAAACATCTTACAGATATTTAGTTCATCACTTAATTAGTTCATCATGCAATCATTATACATATCGTCTATATCGTCTTCTTTCGGCCGCTCCCTTTAGAGGTCGCCAGAGTGCATTATCTGCATCCATCTCACCCTATCCTTGGCATCCTCCTCTGTCCTCCTTCACTGCATCCATGAACCTCCTCTGTGGTCTGCCTCTT
>JAVDPK010001828.1:1121383-1136905 GCA_034780415.1 Cichlasoma orientale | reverse complement strand
ATAACAAGAAAAATAAGGGAACTTGTAATAATTTGTTTAACTAGATGGTGACTCATAAAACAGATAAATTATAGAATAAATTATAGAAATTATAAATTGTTCAAATTTATATCATAGATGCATCTACTAAAAATCTCAGATGAGTCAGTTCTTACCATAATAATACCGATCACAGAAAGTGACTGGATGACTGAGAACCTACACAGCCACAGTGGTTTATATTTATTTTAATGTTAATATTTCTTTCTTCCTGGTTCTTACTTAGCCATTTACTTTTAAATTGATATGGTGAAAAAAGTCATTGAGGCTCGCATGCAACCCACTGAGATCTACTGAGACCTGGTAATTATGTGTTATAGAGCTTGTACTTCCAGGGGATTTGTGCCACCTAAAGATTTTACTGCCAGGAGGCTGAGAGGTAGCACTGGTGGCTGCCAGTATTTTAATCAGAGTATAGCATCAAGTCAGTTAAACTTCTGGGATATTGATCTGCTCAGTTAAGAAGCAGAGGGGGTTGTTAATCAGTTTCAGTTGCTTTGCTGTGGACTACCAACTGTGCCATTGCCAGAAGGTTTGCTGTGTTTCCCAGCACAGACTCAAGAGCGTGGAGGAGATTCCAGGAGACAGGCAGTTACTCTAGGAGAGCTGGACAGGGCCATAGAAGGTCCTTATCCCATCAGCAGGACTGGTATCTGCTCCTTTGTGCAAGGAGGAACATAATGAGCACTGCCAGAGCTACAAAATGACCTCCAGCAGGCCACTGGTGTGAATGTCTCTGACCAAACAGCCAGAAACAGACTTCATGAAGGTAGCCTGATGGCCCAACATCCTCTAGTGGCCCCATGCTCACTGCCCGGCACCGTGGAGCCTGACTGGCCTTTGCCTTTGAATGTCAGAATTGGCAGGTCTACCACTGGTGCCCTGTGCTTCTCACAGATGAGAGCAGGTTCAGATGAACCGAAACATAATGTTTCGGTTCATTCGGCACCACCAGTGATGCCCTGGTCCAGATCTGGGAAGAGATCCTCCAGAACACCATCCGTCTTCTAATTAGGAGCTAGCCTTGATGTTGTCAGGCATGCATACAGGCACGTGGGGGCCATACATACTGCTGAGTACCTTTTGAGATGCTGCAATGAAATTTTGACAAAGTGGTCCGCTGCATAATTTTTTTCAGTTTGATTTTTGGGGCGTCTTTGAATTCAGCCCTTTCTAGGATTGTAATTTTCATTTCCATCAATGTGGCATCCTTTCCTTCCTTACACATTACCCAGTCCATATGAGTATACAGTAGCTATCCAGCATGATTTTTTCCCCCATTGAGATCTCATGTTTTCAAAGAGTTCCTTTTTTTTTTTTTTTTTTTTTTTGGAGCCGTGTATCACATGTAGCTTGAGAAACTAAAAAAAAAAAGCCAAAAGAGGAATAAAAGCACATGATATTAATATATCCAAAAACACTGTATAACAAATGATGTGGCGTTTTCTATGATATGCAATCTACATGTAAAGGTGTTGCACAAAATATACTCAGGTCTTTGCACTCAAAAAAATGACACACTATTGTATTTTTCCTTGATTTCTTACTTGTGGTGTTTTGCTTCTGGGTGAGTAAGCATTGCATTGATTCATGGTGACTCATTCATCATCATCAAAAAAAAAAAAAGTTTTGAAGATGCACAAGGCCATGAGACAGATGTTTTATATTAATATAGATGAGGTTTCTGGGGAAGTGATTTAAATAATTTTTAAATCAGCAGCAATTATTGATTGTACTCCTTATTATCATTTGTTATGGTATATTTCCCTTTGCAGCTTGTTTTTCCTGCATTAAACACACAAATTATTTAAGGCAGGTGTTCCTTGGCCCATTTCTGGGAGCTGGATGTTGTGTATTTCTGTATAATTATATTGTTTTACGCTATAATTATATTTTGCCATAATTGTGATCTCATCTCGCCAAATACAAGCAACTCATTCTCAATGCAAATCAGCCGTAACATAATTTCTGTATCTTCAAGAGTTGATAAACGTCCATCTAGAATCGAGATCCAGACCTTCTACCATCTGCCAGTGTTCTTTACATGCCAACCACACTTGTGTTTGTATACGTGTGTGTCTGTGGGTGGCTCTATTTGAACATGAGTACACGTGTGTCTCACAGGCTGTTTATTTGCATATTTCTGTTTGGTTATATGAAGATTCTCTCATAATAGACATATGTTTTTACACAACCATGAAAACAAACAGCTTGAAAATGGTCTGTGTTCCCTCACAGTTCAGTGTACCAGTTTTCAGTTCAAAGAATCCATTAAAATAGATTTCTTTAAAAAAAAAAAAAAAGGCTGAAATTGTGTTGCTTTTTTTTTTTTTTTTTAACTATTTAATGTCACAACAGAAATAACATCCTGTAAATTATTGCTCATATGGCGCCCATTTCAACTGACATTTAACTCTGTTTGAGCTTCTTTTCTGCCTCATTTGAGTGGGAAGCCAGTAGAACTCTGAATAACTGCCCAAATCTCAATGGTCAGCCATTTGGACTGAAAAGCGGAACTTTGATTGTTAGGATTTAATAACAGAGTTGTTCTAGTAGCACTGTTACCACTTGCAGTTGCATTTTTGAAAAGCAGCAGCAGCAGCAGTAAAAGAAGCAAATCTTACCTGCTGAACACAATTTTTCCATCTGTGGAGACGAATCAGAAAAAAACCTCCACGTATTATTTCTCAGATGATTTTATGTGTCACAATTATTTGTTCATAGCTCATTTAAGTTCTTTGTTTTAAGTTCTTGTTAATAAAATAACTTGTTTAGTGTATATAAAGGGAAATGGCATATGACAGATGAAATATAAAAGACAATTTTAGGAATGCACCCTGCTGGAGTCATTACAGATTGAACATTTGATTTTTTTAATGGAATTTATAATTGGGAATAAAAAGTGAAAGCGCTACACATCATGATATCTCAGGCAGTAACAGCCATTACTATTAAAGTTAAGATCAACTAAATACAATAGCTGCTGGTGTCTATTTTAATCTCTACATGAAATATACCTTTTTGGTGCATGTTTATAATCCCTTATCTGTAAAATTCTTGGGGAAAATTCACACAAAGTCAGTTTTTTTTTTTCTTGAATCAAGAACTAAACCAATTAGAGCTGAGATGATGCTGAATAGTAATGGGTGTGACAAAATATTGATACTGTAGGATCAATGATACATTGGCACCAAGCATCAATAGTTTTATTAAAACATGCAAGTGCTCGCAGCTAATTTCCCCACCACTCGGACTCAGTCACCGAATGCATGAGGATAAAAAGACCTGGAAGTTGGCTCGATTCTGATGAGACAGAAGAAACTCACGGGGCAAAAAGGTGGACAGCACAGGCAGCGGGAGAAAGCTAGCAAGCGAGCTAATTTAAAAAAAACGAGGACACAATTGCTGCTAATGTCTTTTAAGCTTTTGAAATTAAGTTTGGGGTTTTGTCTCATTTGAATCCAGCACATAATTTATGATCAAGTTTCAGTAGCTGTTATAATTAATTGAAACTCAAAAGATGAGATGAGTTAAAGCTAATCAGCTTATTTTAGTATCAACAGAAACTGCATCACTGTGACTGCAGAAATTTATGTCGACCTCATCAGCTGTCCTTTAGAAGCCTCAGACTCTGGATTTAGTTAGACTTACAAAACTCTAGTGGAGTTAGTGTAAACTCACTGACACATTATACTAGCTAGTTACTAGTAATTATACTAGTTGTTGCAAGCAAACGATTTTCAACCAAATATTAAGTCTTACTCACTTTAATCTATTTTACGTTTATCTGGGTTCAGACAAAAGGTTCCATCTTCTGAACTAGGTATCAGATCCAGATATAAATACATGCAAATAAAAGCTGAGATGTTGACCTTTTGTCTCATATTCATCTTTTAATTTCAAATCCAAATGTTTTCGGTCTACGCGAAAAAATATATACCCAAAATATATACACAACTCCCCCCTCCCAAAACCTCACGACAGTTACCTCCTTGACAAAGGTTTTTAGTTTGTCAAGGACCATGCAATCAAAAAAGGCAGTTAATTGTTATTTAAATGAGAGCACTTTTAGAGTTTCAGATTTATAAACTGATGAAAAATGCGAAGCTGCTTCCTAAGTGTTTTGTACTCTGAGCTTTGCTAATAAGAGTGTCAGAGCTCAAGAGTGATTTACACTGTTGAGCCTGGATTTTTTTTTTTTCAGTATGCAAGTGAAACGCTCACACTGTAGAGCTGAGAATTTCAAATGGCTGTACTTCATTAACAAGCAGAGTTTTAAAATGTTTTGTTTTCAGCTATATATTTAAACTTTTTACTTGCCTGATACTTTTACAGTATACTTCTGCTTTTATTTTTTTTTAGATTTACACAGAATGTATCTGTGTAAAGAGAATGGTCTAAACATGTAACTTTTAAAACCTTCTTTTCAGACAAATTGAACTGATTGAGTGTAAAGGTGTTGGTTTATTTTATTGTGTGGATAACTGCTCTCACTTCTTATTTCCTGGTTGGTTCTGTGTGCTCAGGTTATGTTAGAGTGAGCTTCTTCCTGATGCTCCAGTTTCCTCCTGCTGTTCAAACACATGTAGGTCAGTAAGGAGAGTCTAAATTGCCCATAGCTGGCACTGTCTGTCAGTTTTTAGTGCAAAGCTTGTGTCACTTCTTTATATTTAATGCGAACTCTTTCCTCAAAGGATCCTTCGCAGGGATAAGCAGGTATAATGAAACATATTTTCCTGCACTCCTTCAGGTCTCAGGATAATTTGCATTAGCAACAAGAAAGGAGAATCTAACCTTAACCCAAAGGAAGAAAAATGCAAAGAAATTTCTCAGATTACTGCAGCTTCTATAAATAGTTCAGTACATTTACCATTTATATTAGTGTGTATTTGCCACTGGTTGCCGTATATGTTCCAATGCAAATTTTAAGCAGTAGAAAAACTAATTTAATTAAATGGAATGGTACATAGATTGGAGTTTATTTAGTGGTTTTCAAGTATTGTTCACCACTTAAATCGTTTACACTACAAGCCACAGGCGCCCAGAGATCGAACCACTGACCTTTGGAATAGCAGACAATCCATTCTGTCTCGCAGCTTCCCCAGAATCCAACAGCACTTGGAATATATAATGTGACTTTATATTTATTTGCAAATAATGTTTTGATAATAGGGTATGATTAATGTGATATGTGTTTCAATTTGGTTGACAAATTTTGATAAAATGTAAATTTTCTAAATGTTAAATTGGAAAAAATGAGGTTTTCAGACGTGAACATGGTCTGCTTTTCTTAGTCATTAGAGATATTAACTTTATTTGTACATGTTGGGTGATGAAAAATAATTGTTGGGCTTAAATTACTGTCCAACCCTTAACACATAAGTTTTCTTATATCCTGAACAACCAGCAACAATAGTTTTCAAGACTGTTCTCTATCCTCTTTTCCAAAGCTATAGTAAACATAATGCACTTTCCCCCTGGGTTGTGTTTTCTCTGCCAGCCATACTCATATCAAGCAAAGAGAACCCACTTCTGCTTTTAAGCAATGCTGCATAAGTTGTTTTGAAAAATTTGGTAAAAGCAGAAAAGTGGTTTCACCAAAACATAAACCAAAATGCTTAATCTTAAAATGCTATTAAAAACATCATACATTATTGATATCTAACAAAGTAACAGTGTAAAAAGGATTGATTTTATTTTTTAACATTTAATAGTGGAGTAGATGCATTAGCTTACAAAACCACGGTTTCACTAGTATTTTTTTTTTTTTTTTACATTTTATAACACTCGAGAAAAAAAAAATCTATCACACAACACCTGTTTTACCAGAGACATGAAAACACGACAGCCAAAAAGGTTTAAATATTTTTTTATTGTAAGTGGAAGTAGCAAGATTATTCTAGAACTGTTGGGATTCATTATATAACCACGTATAAACATTACAACTGCCCTCTGTGTTTAACAGTTGCTAACTATACCATCTATAATTATCAATATTAAATTAAACATTAACACTTAGAAAAACATAAAAAAATATAAACATAAAAAAAAACCCTGCTTATTGCAAACTACTCCATGCATTCAAACCCCTTCTTGTGGGATTTACACGTTTCCCACAATCACTGAAATGGCAGCTCAGGTGCCTTTATAATCTTTATCACCCACTCTTATGATCTCTGTTTTAATCTCAGTTAGGTTAATGATTCTAGTTAGTTTATTTTTAGATTTTTCCCCCCCTTTCCATTGCAGGTGCTTTTAACTACAAGTCATGCGGCACTTTATGCTAAACACTTCAAGCATTTCATCGACCTCGCATCCAAGGCCATTATAGAATCACCAATTAACCTAACATGCATGTTTCTGGACTGTGGGAGGAAGCCAGAATACCCAGAGGAAACCCACGTAGGCATAGGGAGAACATACAAACCACATAGAAAGGCCGCAGCCAGGTTTTAATCCAGGAAGTGTCTTGCTGTGAGGGGGGAGTGCTAACCACTCCACCTCTGTGCTGACCTATTACAGATTTTGTGACAGAGTCAAGACTCCCTCTGACCTCTGTATGACCGCCGTTCCTTATGTACACCATAGATGATCATTTCTATGCTGTTGCACTATTTCATAGTTTCCAGATTCCTAATTACCGTTCAAAAACCAGTAGGTGCCTGGAAATCTGGGAGAATGTGGTGGGAATACAGAGTGACACTCAACGTCTCCCTTGAACTTTGCCACCACAGACCCATAAAAAAAAATCACACTTAAAAAAAAAAAAATACACACACAGACGTGCACAGTTTCAAGATACAGGTCAACAACCTCAATGTACAAAAAATTGTAGCACCTGTATAAAAATGTGAAATTTTAAAATATTTCCATTTTCTTTTTTTTTTGTATTTTGGGTCACTTTAGAAAACTGCATCATTCATGGATTTTTTTACTGTTAAATAAATATCAAATATCAAAATGGGTCAAATGTTTACTTGATTGATGTTTTAATGCTTTTAATGATTTTACTGCACATTTGTTTGTTCTTATGATGTAAAGCACTTTGAATTGCCTTGCTGCTGAAATGTGCTATACAAATAAATTTTTACTTACTTACTTACTTACTTACTAAATGTCAGAGTTAAATGAAGAGAAAAACCTTAAAAATCTATAATTTCTCAGATTTAATTCATTTGTATTTGGATGAACAAAAATTGTCTCCTTGGACCTTAAAATCTAGAGGAAACAATACACACACGTGCACACACACACGCACAGTCAAGTGAAAAAGTATACACATGATTCAGTAGCTTGTAGAATCACCTTTAACATCAATAACTCGAAGTAATGGTTTTCTGGATGACTTTATCAGTCTCTCACACCGTGTGGAGAAATTTTGGCCAACTCTTCTTTACAACATTGCCTTGTTTTCAGCCAGTCTGTTGTAGATTTGCTGGTGTGCTTGGGATCACTGTCCTGTTGCATGACCCTGCTTTGCCCAAGCTTTAGTTGTCAGACAAATGGCTGCACATTTGACTCTAGAATATTTTGCTATTCAGAGGAGTTCATGGTTGACTCAATGACTGCAAGGTGCCCAGATTTTAGAGAAAAGAGGCCTTCTCCTGGCAACCCTTCCAAACAAGCGATATTTATTCAGTCTTTTTCTGATTGTACTCTCGTGAACTTTAACATTTAACTGTAGAATCTGAGATGTAACTCTTGAGTTTTTTGCAGTTTCTTTGAGCATTGCGTGTTTTGACCTTGGGGTGAATTTGCTGTGATGTCCACTCCTGGGAAGATTGGCAACTGTTTTGAATGTTTTCCATTTGTAAATAATCTTTCTCACTGTGGAATGGTGGACTTCATTTTGTTCGGAAATTATTTCTTAACCCTTTGGAGATTGATGGACAGCAACAGTTGCTTCTCTAAGATCATAGCTGATGTCTCTCCTCCTTGGCATTGTGTTAACACACACCTGAAGGCTCCATATGAATCCATATGTAAGTAAACATGATGAGTTTGAGGTCCAAAGTAGCCTTAGGGCATAGATTCATATACACTGTACCTTTAGAGACAGACATAGACTTTTAGGTATTCCTGTTTCAGACTCAATCTCCACTGTCAAGGAACATAGCTGCGGTCAATAGATGAGCAGAAGAAGCAGAGATGAACTATGAGCTGGAGGTCTGCAAAAATCAGAACCTGTCACATGTGGATAACTGGAACATGCACTGCTAAACTGAACTCACTGAGGCTGCAGAGGAGAACAAGTACGGTTGCCAGCAGCAGTCTGTTCATTCATTGGAGAGAGAATTAATTGGTAATAGTTAATTTATTGTTACAAATAGTATTTCTTGATGATTCATTTAAGAAAGCGTGGATGTACCTCGTCTCACATCTTGTTACCACAAGACGAATCGTCTATGGGAAACACTGGAGTTTTATATACAAATAGCTGCCTATATGTTAAAATACCTTTAATGGTAACTGTAGGCTAATAAGCTTACATTAGCTAACTCAGCATTTGCAAAAAATGCTTTTTAATAAATTTCCTGGCTGGGGTCAACGGGGGTCCACAGCTGGACTTACAGGTTGATATCAGGTGCTTTAGATAGGGAAACATCCTGGTTTAGTTGAACTACTTATAGCCATTACATATGCCAGTTTATCTTGAGAGCTCCGTGTCATACCCTTCCCTAATATAACTGTTGACAGGCATGAGGTCGATGCAGTTTGTTATTGCACAAGATGATGTATTGATCTTTGATGTTCAGGACCTGTCTTTGGTGGCTCTTTTCGTTCTTATCGTTCCCAGAACATCTATGTAGGTGATTACAGCTGCTTACTGATGACAGCTGTAATAGACTGATGTCAAGCAAGAAAAAGCCCATGTTCTGTGGGCACTGGCCACAAAACGAAATCAGTTGTCTATGGGAAGTCTGAGCACTTCTTATCAAGCAGCTTGGCTGAGCAGCACAGATCGATTGCCAAGATGCTGTAACATTAGATTGACCATAGTGAAGAGAGAAGTCGAATCCTGTTATGGCACTTTTTTTCAAGGAGACATCTGAAACTCATGAAATTGGACTTATCAAACTCTCTAAACATAAAAAAGATCCAATGTCTCTCCCGATGCTGCCGGGGGATGGTTGAGTGAGTGATTATTTAGGCAAGCTTATTTTCAGGACACCTCAGACAACTGGCAATTTGGTTTGACCCGTACTGATTGTCAGCCTGGCACTGAAGTCGACAGATGCCAAACAGTGAAAGGAAACTGCAAACAAGCTCTTTGAGCTTTCCCTTTGTGCATGTCCTCCAGAGTGCATGTGCACACACGTGAGGGATATATATGAGTGCATGTGCTTAGGTGCAACCTGGGCATCTATTTGCGAAAAGGCCAGTAGACCAGCCGGGAATTGTGAAGGAGTGTTTGTCAACCCGCCCGCCATCCAAATCTGTATGTAGTTTTCTCAGACTGAAGACAGTCTGCAGTGAGGCATGAGAGAGACCATTACACACATGTCTACCATGCTCTAGATGATGAAGAGATCTGGGAACCGGTATTCCCATGAAAACTGCCTCTGGCTGAGATGCTGTATTTCCTGCATACAGGCCCCAGTCAAGCCTTGCCAGGCTCTGTTGATATAACATATACATGGTGGAAACTACCTCGAGACAGCCTTGTGTCACACGCAAGTGTTAATATTGAAGAAATGAAAAAAATGTCCCAGCTGGAGGGGGAAAAAAAAAAGTGTGTTTTTACAAAAACACCAGAAAATATCTCCACGATAAATTTTTAAGCCTTTCTTGTATTCATTTTGTAATTTGATGTAGTATGAATTATTAGAAATAAAATATTTTTAGCAGATGGCAAGATGACCCAGTGGTTAGCAGTGTCGTGTAAATAGCCCTGTAATAGACAGTGCAGGGCGTACCCCACCTTTTGCCCTACGACAGCTGGGGATAGGCTCCACATGGAAGAATATTTTTTTCAAGCTAGCATGGACTTGGTTAACATGAGTAACATATTCAGTTTTCAGGTACTATAAAGAATTACTTCTTGATGCTGAACTTCAAAAAAAAGGAAATTTGTATTTACACAGTCTCTTCTGTATTTCACTTGCTTGTCTGGTTGTGTTTAATGCCAGGCTCTGTGTGGAAAAATCGCATCAGTGAAGCAATTAACTTGTAGGGAATGTTAGGTATTCACATAGTGTGTCTGTGTAATCAATTCTGACCAATCTGTTGGCCGCTGCTTCAGCTCAGGTGGCGTCGGTCCCATGTGGCTGGAAGTGCTTAGAATGGAAATCTTGAAGTTTCTCACAATTTGATTTCAATTGATGTTGCTTTCATACCATTAAACTGCGTTTTTTTTAATGGATCTTGATGCATCGTGTTTCTTACAGAATGATGATAATTGCAATGCCCATCCATCAATTTTCTTAAGCAGTTATTGTACCCCAGCTGCCACAGGGTGAGAGGCAGGGTATGCCCTGGACAGGTCGCCGGTCTGTCACAGGGATAACACAGACAACCATTTACGCTTATGGCCAGTTTAGAATCACCAGTTAAAATAAATGTCTTTTGGACTGTGGGAAGAAGCCAGAATGCCCAGAGAGAGCCCACAGGGAGGCACAGAGAGAAAAATCATGCAAACGCCACACAGAAAGGCCCCAGTCAGCTGGGGGATCTGAACCCCAGACCTCCTTACTGCAAACCACTGCCTTACTGTGCCGCCCTAATTGCAATAGCAGTGCCATAATAGCATAATGCATTTGCTCTTGGCTACATTGTGAATTTTCTACTAAGATGTTACTTATTTATTGATTTATTAGCACAACAGAAGAATGCCAACCACCGTTACCATGGCTTAGCATTGTTTACGCCTTCGTTTTGTGAGAGAAATTAGTCCCTTTTTTGACAATATTGTCAACCTTGAGTAAACAAAGTGAGCGCAGCTGTTGTCTTTGAACAGAATCCACTTTTTTTTTTTTTTTTTTTTTTTTTAAAAAGCTGTTAATAACATCACGTGCTGCTTTTCTCACTGTCTCAACCACAGTTACTGTCACAGCTCAGCTGTCACTCTGATGGCGAGGCCGGGCAATATGGACCAAAAATCATAAAAATCAAATTGTCTCTGTATTGTTAAGCTGCATGGCAACACACAATATGTGTTTGTTTTCTTTAAAGTGGGCTAAACGTCCTCTTAAAAAGCAAAGTAAATGCGTGACATCATGAACACTTTTATTAAAACAGGCTAAAAGGAATTGCGCGCAAAATGATAATCATAAATAAATCATAGGTCATATTTAAAAGCGGTAGGTTCAGCAGACATGATATTTTTCAGGAAACCTAGAAAATTTGCCATTTTTGAAATAGTAACCGTTTCACCAGGTGAGCTATTTTCACTCGGGTCATTTTCTCTGAAGTGAGGTTATATGAGGTACACTACCTTTGTCAGTGTATTACCTATAGCGTTCAGCATGCCCCCAAGCTGGAATATCAATTTAAGTGAAGCTATATTTAAAATGTTTTCAGTGCGTTACCTGTCTGGCAGACAACCCTTTCTGACTGGGAATCAAAGGGCATTTTATCTTTAAAGCCACCAGACTGGCATAGCAGCTTTACCTCACAAAATACAGAACTTGCTAGTCAGACCAGAAACGCCCATGCTCTGCTATATTAAATTACTCTTTTTGTCAATGGAGTCTGGCGGCTTTGAAAGGAATGATTTCCTTAAGTTAAAGTTATTGTACAGCTTTGAAGTTTAAAATATTATTTACTGTTTGCCCAGCGCTGTGTAGGTAGCAGTGGGGAGTAGTCGTGTGAGTCGGAAAGTAAAACTGCAAACACCGGCACAGCAATGTGGGAAATCAGGGATTATATAACACAACAAATGCGTATGTCAGTATAAACGCTGCAATGCATCCCATATCTTGCTTGAAAATATATTGATATGCCTTTATAGGGTACCTATTACAGTCATTTCCAACTCCATATTTTTATTCTTGGACTCTACTAATGGTTGTAATTTTTTTAATTACCTATTTACCTCAAATTGGACCATATGGTAGTGCAGCAGTTCATCCACTGTCTGAAACTAGTCCTTCTGATTGGTTTCCTCTTGCAAGCAAAAGATTGAAACTACAGGTGGGTGGAGCTTCTGTGCTCACCACATTTAAGATATCTCCCCTCTAGAAAAATCTGTCCAAAATGGAGCATTTAGAGCATTTTAAAACTTGAACTTTTGGTTTACATGGATTACTTGTACACATTCTAACCTCAATATTTGAAACATTGTACGTGTTTAGTATGAGAATACGCTATTGAGAAAATGTGTATGAATATATGGCAGAATTAAAAGGAAAAGTATAGCAACAAGCCAGCTACAAAGAACTCCCAGAGGAACAGCAACAAAAATCCCTCAGGTGTCAACTTACACGAGGGGGTAGTTTTACTGCTAACACCCTGTGTAGTAGTAATGCAACTACACAGGGTGCAAATTGCAGCAATGAGTTGTAGTGATTGACATTCTTAGCCTTCTTATCTGTTTAGACCCAAATGTCTTCAATGTTTTAGATTTGTTGATCATATAAGCCCAGAGACGTCTTACAACTTCTAATCATATTCCACAGCATGTAGAAAGCCACAGATTTTCCGCTGACATCATCTAAACAAATGATTAGATTAGAATGATTAAATCAGCATATTGCAGAGTATCAGCATGCGGGCAACTACATACTTCTAAGAACTTAATGTTTTCCAGTGAGAGGAAAGATGGGGGGGGGGGGGGGAGACCACCAATGTACCATGAGACATGGTGAGGACTGTGATCAAAAGATGGAGCAAATTTGTCACCATCAGGAACAAGATGGACGGTATTGAAGAGGGATGGGTCACGAGGGAAGCCAACAGTGTTAGCACTGAATGGTACAGTTTGTATTTGAAAACACTTTGGATGTGTGGTGATGACCAATTCTGAGTAGTAACATGGAAACAGTTCAGTTTTACAGTACTCTGTAAAGCTGAAGGCTTTCAGTTCAGCATAGAGGATATGTATTTTCACACCCTTCAGATCCACAGTTTGGAACGTTATTCGTTAAGCAGCTGCGGGTTCTTCTACAATAGGGACAAAAACTTCACAGACCTGTTCTAAGTATCAACGTATGCAAAGCTGTGGAAAAAAAGGAATCTGCCGGCTTCTGTAAAAACGTGAATGATGAGACTGTTTGAATAGTATTTTGGTGGGAAGTGGAGGGAATTAATGCATTTCAGGTAAATATTCCCATGATCATCAAAAGTGTTCATGCAGCTGCACAAAAATAGCTGCACGCTATCCTGCCTCATTAGATTTATGATTCTGACGATGATGCATAATGGGTGTCTGAAAGGGGCACTTCACCGATTTTATGACGTTAGTTTACTCGTCATGTTCAGTTCAGCTCAGTGTATAAAAAGAGCTTTATATTAATGGGTTTTGTTCAGATTTCAATGGTACTAATATTTACCAGTACTGCTTATTGAAGTGGCATTTAAACAGTACTCTTAGCTGATCTCTTTGTGTGAATTCTGTTCTTTAAAATAACAAATAGAAGAACAGCGTAACATTGTTTGAACTTGTCATGTGTATTACAGTATATATGGCTGTACTGGACTGACTCTGATGGTGATTTTCAACTAGTATTAACAAGTATTTCATTTCAGTTTAACTGAAAACTGCCCAGGGTGTACCAAACCTTTCTCAGTATTTCAGCATTTATAGGCTCCTCCCGTGACCCTAGGTAGGATGAGCATTGAAGAAAATGAATGAATGAGTTGATGTCTAGAGTCCAGCTGGAGCAGCCCCATTAGCCACCTCATCCTGTGGGATCTTCAAGTATTCAGTGGAACAGAAGGTGGAGGCAAAGACCTTCATTGTTTCACAAATTAAAATGAATTGTCAACCTTTCCTTTTTTTTCTTTGTCACATACATATACATGCAGTGAAACTCAGTCTCTGCATTTAACCCATCACGCATGGAGTATGTAGCACACACGCAGCACAGCGTGGAGCAGGGGGGCAGCTAGAGGGCGCCCAGGGAGCAACCTGGAAGGGTGGGGTGGGGGCCTTGCTCAGGGGCCCACAGTGATTCAAGGATTTGAATCAGCATCCTCTCAGTGATGAACCCTCTTCTTCTCCTCTAGGCCATCACTCCCCCACTCCCCCTTCTAATGATTCTAAGCACAAGGCCACTTAATGTCACGTACACGCAACAAATTAAATGCATTTAGATTTAACTGCAGGGTGAACTGTTTGTAAGTTATATGTGCTGAACTATCATGACTCACGTAGACTTTAGTTTACCAGTGAGATGTGCGCTACGCCAGATGTTTAAAAGGGAACTGGTGATGAACTCAAAATTGTTGGATTTGATAAGCGGTACTATAAAGCCGTCATTACTTTTGTTCTCTGTGGGGCTAAAATGTATTTTACCCAGCACATGAAAATTAACTTACTCAAGTACATCTGTTCACCTCGTAAATGTAAGATAAATATCTAGTCAGCCAATCACAAGGCTGCAATTCTGCAACTAGGCAAGTAAACATGGTCAAAGTGAAAAGGTGAAAAGCTGGAAAGGTGATTTAAGTGACTCTGAATGTCGCATGGTTGGTGGCGCCAGATGGGCTGGTCTGAATATTTCAGAAACTGCTGATCTGCTGGGATTTTCCCCACACAACCTTCTCTAAGGTTTACAGAGAATGGTCCAAAAAAAGGAAATATCCAGTAAACTGTAGTTCTCTAGGTGAAAATGCCTTGTTAATGTCAGAGGAGAATGGCCAGAGTGCTTTGAGCTGATAGAAAATAACCACTCATTAATTAATCAGTAAATGCCTATAATGTGTGTGACGTGTCCAGCAGCTTGTTGAATCTGTGCCACAAAGAATTAACCAGTCTGGATCAGTCGGTGAAATTGTTAGTTAATCATGAAGCTTCTCTTGTTTAATTATCCAGCCTTTGCTTAAGACAGGTTATGTTGAAATGGGTTCAGATTTATTTCGCTAGACAGAAATATTTTGTGGTAGAATGATGATTACATTAAATAAGCTTTATATAAGCTTGTTACTGCTCCTGCATTGTTGAGCATAATTCAATTTTATTTATATAGCGCCGAATCACAACAAATGGTCACCTGAAGGCGACTTTATGCAGATAAAAGTGTGCCTTTGCTGAAGTAAACAGTTAAAATAGTTTTGACATTGAGCAGATGTTATTGTTTCTGACAAAACTCGTGGCCCAAACTGCAAATGTAAGATCAAAGTTTTCCTAAACCAGAATTATCCTTGTCTTCATGAAACAGCCCCATCTACTTTTATTGCCTTCATCTCTCCCAGGTGTTAATTGAAGGTTGTGAACACTTGTGCATCAAAGGTATTTTGTTTCAGCAAACTGACACACACACACACACACACACACACACACACACACACACACACACACACACACACACACACACACACACA
>JAVDPK010001828.1:1087597-1121283 GCA_034780415.1 Cichlasoma orientale | reverse complement strand
CACACACACACACACACACACACACACACACACACACACACACACACACACACACACACACACACACAAACACACACTTTCTCTCTCTCTGCTATGAAAGCCTGTGGAAGAGCGCTGCAGGATGACGCAACAAGGTGTGCAACTGTTCACACTCCTAAAAACAGTGTAAGTGTGCTAAATATGGGAGATGTTGAGATAAATGTCAGTATGTGTTATAGTGCAACTGCTGAGCTATGAACCGCTTAGATAATACTGCACCAGCCATTTAGAGAAATATGAAGAGCGAAAGGATTACACGAAAAATGCACTATGGGAACAGGTGCTAGGTTGACGTTGAAGGTGGTGGATAGTTGTATTCAAGTAGCACACAGATCCAGTGCTTATATGATAACTTTTCTTTATTATATGCATTGAGCCTACTTTATGTATGGGATTATTTTATATCCCAATCTAAAGTATGATCTTTACTAAGATCGTTCCTTTTATTTTAACCACACACAAACCTTTCTACAATTGAGACTGTTATTAGGGTTGTTTTTAAAGTATTTTAAAGTGTGGCAATGCTAGCTGCTTTTTAAACTTTGTTTAAACTGTGCTTTGGTGTTTAATTTTTGGAAAGGTTTTTATTTTTAAGTAGCATCAGTGTTAACACTAAACCAAAAGGATGGACTCTGAATAGTCGTTGGGTGGGAACTGGTCAAAATCGGTGCATTTCATGAAAATTTTCCTATGATCACCAATTTTGATGGTGCTGCTCACAAATACAGGATGTCTGCATTCGTTAGATTTATGATGATGACAAATAGTCGTGTCTTGCAATTTGAGAGAATTGAAAGAACCAGAAACCTTCTTATATAGTTGTCTTCAGTCTATGAAACAGCTGTATAGGGACAGATCGCTTTATGTTGGAGTCTATCCCAGCTGCCAAAGGGCGAGAGGTCGCCAGTGTGTTGCACGGCTAATGCATAGAGACAGGTAACCATTCAGTCACTCCTGCGGCCAGCTTAGAATCACTATATAACCTGACCACATGTGTGTCTTTGACTGTGGGAGGTATACTCAGGGAGAACATGCAGACTCCACACACAAAGGCCCCAGACTGGATTCAAACCCACGGCTTTCTTGCTGTGAGGTGACAGTTCTAACCACCACACCACCGTGCTGCGTGTGTGCTAAACAAGAATTTAAAATTGAAATAAAAAAACATTGATTCTCCAGCTTCTTGTAATTGCAAACAAAAGTGGTTCACCTTTATTAAATTGGCGTGATGATGTTTTAATAAGAGATAATTATAAATACAGTCAACATACACTCATACACAGCCTTTTTATTAGGTACACTTGTTCATCTGGTAGGCATAATGTAAACATCTAATCAGCCAATCACATGGCAGAAACTAAATGCATGTAGGCGTGGTCAAGATGACCTACTGAAGTTCAAGTTAAGCATCAGAATAGGGAAGAAAGTTGATTTAAGCGACTTTAAATGTGCCGTGCTTGTTGGTGCCAGATGGGCTGGTCTGAGTATTTCAGAAGCTGCTGATCTACTGGGATTTTACCACACAATCATATCTGGGGTTTACAGAGAATAGTCTGAAAAAGAGAAAATATCAGTGTCTAACAGTTCTGAGTGAGAATGCCTTGTTGATCAGAGGTCAGAGGAGAATGGCCAGACTGCTTTAAGATGATAGGAAGGCAACAGTAATTCAAATAACCACTTGTTACAAGCAAAGTGTGCACAGGAGCATCTCTGAATGCACAACACATCAAACCTTGAAGCAGATGGGTTACAGCAGCACTAGAGGGATTTTCTTGGCACAGTTTGGGTCCCTTAGTACCAACTGAACATTGTTTAATTGCCGCAAGCTACCTGATGATTGTTGCTGACCGTGTCCGTCCTTTGATGACCATGTACCCATCTTCTGATGATTTCTTCCAGCAGGATAATGCACCATGTCACAAAGCCCAAATCATCATCAATATGACAGTGAGTTCATTGTACTCAAATGGCCTCCACAGTCATCACATCTCAATCCAATAGAGCACCTTTGGGATGTGGCGGAACGGGAGATTTGCAGCATGGATGTGCAGCTGACAAATCTACAACAATTGTGTGACGCTATTATGTCAATATGGACCAAAATCTCTGAGGAATTTTTCCAGCACCTTCATGAATCTGAATCTGAATAATTAAGGCAGTTGTGAAGACAAAGGGGAGTCCAACCCTATACTAACAAGGTGTACCTAACAAAGTGGCAGAGGAGTGCATTTCCTCGGTTGCTCAGCTGTTTATTTTAGCCACATCTTGTATCTGTTGTACGGGCTCATTTTGGGTGCAATAATCTCTAAGTGTTTTATTTAGGGATGTTCCTGGTGACTAATTTCTTAGTCGACTAAACAAGTAAAAAAATAGCGTGCATCATGCATTATGAATGCTGCACGTTACATTAAAATATGAGAAAACATCCGAAAAACGAATGAATTGTGACTTAAAAGTGCGACGCATTGTGCTGCGCATTATGAATGATGCGCGTTGTTGTACAATTCATGACACGCATCTCAATAAAAGTCTAAATCTAAAATGATGATAAAACATTATAATACAGACATCCAT
Source organism: Cichlasoma orientale (assembly GCA_034780415.1). NCBI lineage: Eukaryota > Metazoa > Chordata > Actinopteri > Cichliformes > Cichlidae > Cichlasoma > Cichlasoma orientale. Next base: position 1,118,670 of record JAVDPK010001828.1, on the reverse strand, counting down.
CCATCCATTTTCTTCCACTTATCCGGCCAAGATTAACAGAGTAAAAACATTTTTCTATAACGGTGTCAGGGCTGCAGCTCCATCTGATGACAGATGGCTGCGTAACATTTAGGACAAACATTTACGGCACCGGGCATCAATTTAAAATCTTAAAAATTAGGCTAACTGACTAGTAGTACCGACTAGTGACAATAGCGGCGATTAGTCTTCTAGTCGCGCACATCCCTAGTTTTATTATATCTATGGTATTTTTATTATACCTTTTAAGCATTGCTTCTACACCTATGGCAATTTTTGAAATCTGACTGGCTTTACAAGCCAGTTGGCAGCTTGATTATGGCAAAAAAGCACGCAAGCAAACAAAAAAACAAACAAATACTTGAGTTTTTTTTTCCCTACCAGATAATGTTTTGGCAATGTTGGTGCACTGAGCAATTGTGTCATAACTGATAATTATCAGACCAAAAAATTCTGCTGGTTAAATAAATAAATAAATAAATAGTTATTCTTTAATTTAATGGGAGATGTTAATGTAATTGTGATTGCAAATATTACATCACCTCAGAAGCTACTAAGTGCAGTGGGAGTCATTAGCAGCTAAATTTAAAGACATGACCATAATAAGTCTAAATTGTTTGGGAGTTGAGAGACTTGACTTGGACTTACATAGTTTGACTGTGTGTAACAGATATTTTTATTCTTTATGAAAAAAGAAAATACCACTGTTACTCCAGAACAGAATCAGATGAACCTAACTGACAATAAGGGACTCTCTGATTAGTCATTCATGAGAATATAAACACCCTAATGGTTGTGATCATCTGCAGCAATCACCTATCCTACACAAGCTTGCACAATCTTTAAGAGTAGAATAAATTTAAATCCATGCCGGCAGCCTAGAAGAGTACAGGAGGGGAACGAAACTGTTCACTGTTTAGTAAAAAATCTAAAATAACTGGCCTATTCGTGACGCAAACAAGTTGGAGCAACAAGTCCCCTTGTCTGTCTCTGTGCTGTAAATTATTATATTTAAAACATCCAAACAACACAATTAAAAAAAATAAATTCTTATGTATACCTGATTCTTTTTCAACAATGATTAGAGCCTTTTTCTAAATGTACTTCACTAAACTTGACATTCTCTATCTGGCGATAATTTATTTTTCTCCTGTTGTCAACAATCTCATTTGGTCGCAGTTGACTGATTCTCTGTGTAGCGTTTAAGGTTTATTTTGTTGTGCCGTTGCCCTCCAGTGTTTTATAAGTGCTATAATAAACACACTGTTGCAGAGGTTGATATATTCTAACTTCTCCTCCCTTTGAGGAGAGGTGGAGTTTATACTTGACATTATTCTTGTTAATGATTGTTAGACTGTTTTTTAATTACAGTTAGGCCCATACGTTTTTGGACAATGATACTTTTTTTTTTTTGTAATTTTGCCACTGTATACCACTACAGTGCATCTTAAGTCAAACAGCGTTCAGTTTTGCCTTCAGGAACGGAAAAGCGTGCTCTACTGGGCTGAGCTCAGGTGACTGACTTTGTCATTGAATATCCCACTTCGTTGCCTTAAGAAACTCTTGGGTTGCTTCTACAGTATGCTTTGAGCCATTATCCATTTGCAGTGTGAAGCGCTGTCCTATCAGTTGTGCAGCATTTACCTGGATGAGCAGTAAGTACACGTCACAGTACATCCTGCTGCTTTTATTAAACACTTACAGTAAATCCTCAATAAACACTAGTGGCCCATTCTGTTGGCAGCCACAGATGCCCATATCATAACATCACCTCCACCATGTTTGACAGATAATGTAGATAATGCTTCTGGTTGTGAATGCACTCCTTTTTTATTCTTTTCTCTTCCAATAATTCTGTTTTTTCTGTCCAAGGATTTTTTTCTTTCATAATTTTTTATGTATTTATTTTTAGCTAAGTGCAATCTGACCTTGTTTTTGAGTGCAACCATTGGTTTGCACCTTCTTGTACTAATACATCATTGTTGAATTTTTTTGTAATGCCTGAATTTCTAAATGCATACTCTCTGTAGGATTTTATACAGAAATAAAACTGAATGCAGTGTTCTGCTCATCAGAGAAAACATAAAATTTGAATGTCTCCACAATTAAAAATTCATTGTTTTATGTTTATTTCTGAATTAATATAATTTTAATCAGCTGTAGTTACACTTTGCCAGCATGAGAATTTATTTTAACACAGCTATGCAATCAAGTATAAATATATAATTATACATTCAGAAATTTGACTTTTTTTTAAATTATTAGCTAATAGAATGATAAGTGATATCCCTATTTTTTTTTTATTATCTGTTTTACAGAGGAGATTTTAATTCCTAAGTAAAAGAAAAAAAATGCATTTCTGGCTTTTCCGTTTGTGGATGTTTTCAACGTCAACATACTAAATTCAAACTGGTCAGCTTCACAGGCATCACAGAGATTCACTGAGCTTTAAAACCCAGCCCAAGTTTAACGTGTTTTCCACATTATGTTGTGAGTAGTTTCCTCATTCTCCGTGTCCCTTTTAATTTCCTACCATAAGGACAAGAGAAGGAAACCCCTGAATAGCTGGAAGGAGACATGTTTATCACTTTCTTGCAGATGCACGTAATGGTAAATCAAATCTATGTGTGATGTCATGCAGAGGAGGGAGATTTTCTCTAGTCGCTCCCAACACAGGCTACCTCTGACATTAGAGAAAATGATCTGAGGGGGGAATGCTATCTGTCGCTTACAGCCCTGAAAGCCTGTGTGCTGCGAATTACTCAGCTACAGGTCTAAAAGTCAGAGCAGAACTTTTTTTTTTTCAAATGTTTTGCTGATGGGTATGACACTCTTAAGAACCTAATTTGGCTGGTTTTTGTACAGCATATAGCATTTAACCGGTGGAGCTGTTAAAAATGTTCAGTCTGTGAAATTAAGACTTTTTATGTTTCATGATAATTGAATTGTCAGGAATAAGTGTAGCATATAATTGTATTTTTGATGTTTTTGCAGGAAGAGCTTACTTTTTAAAAATTGAGCTGAGAGGTGAACAAGATGAAGTTAATTAAGCGTCCCCTTCTTACAGCATGTATCCGAACCTGTGGGAGTAAAAAGTATGTAGATTTTAACTTTTTAAGACAAGAAAAAAAAAACACTTTTTCTTCACTCCTGCATCATTGCCCCATTTTTCTTTCTTCTTTTTAAGACCTCAGTTTTCAACATATTTTTCTTTTTGTTGCTGTTGTCCTTCCCACTTAAGTCATACGCCTCCCTCCTCCCCTTTCTATTTCACAGTATTTTTCATCTCTTAGTTGATGGGGTTCTTGGTGGCTGAATGAGTTCACTCCCATTCTGTTGTCCTCACTTTCTTCTGCTGACTGTGTCCCATTCAGCCCGCGAGTCTCGGAGGGGCCAAACCGTGAAGCGGGTGTCTGATGCAGACTTCCAGAGATTGATAGCATTTGTTGAACCATAGCTTCTGCTGTGAAATAATAAAGGTCTGGTGTGTCAGCAAGGTTATTATTTGAAATACACCAGTAAAATATGTGGGGTGATTTTATTTTTAGAAAAAGATGATAAACCTCCGTGATGATTTTTCTCTCTATTTATGATAAGTTTGGAGGCTTTGTCATACTTACTTTAATTAATCTGCCCCACTTTAAAGGGTTCTCATTCTGCTGGCTGTATTCATCCTCTGTGGCCTTTATCAGGGGCCAATGCAATTTTCTCCCCTCTACTACATATCACAGGCACAGAAACAGAACTCTGATGGCGACTATAGAACGTGGTCTTTCAAAGGAACTCCAGTGGGTATTCATGAAAAATGCATGAGTGCCGACTGCACATGGATGCTCGCTTGAGCTGAGGCTCTGAGAATATGACAGTGACAAACAATGGTCTCATATGTCAGCATTACTACAAAGAAGAGGAGTATCTGAATGAATGTTTGCATGCTTATGTGTATATCACAGACTCAGCGGGGCTGCTCACAGTCCCTTGGGCGCAGACTGCCCCTTATACCCAAACCTCAGAGGTATTTTCTCCCTTCTTCTGAGGCCAGCAGCTCCCCTAAATGCGCGAGACGACAAAGGCTGCCTCTTGTTCTAGTTGCTTGTTAAATTGGGGATTGGAAGGCTGAATCTTTCCCCCCATGTCTTTTTAATCAACATCATGAGATAAGTTTAAAGGACTATAAAACATTTAAAGAGTAAATTCTTATTCTCTTCTTTAAACGCGGCTACCCCTGCAGTTACAAGATAATGTTGAAGATGCAGAAAATCAGCAAGTGGCAGTATTTGATCAACTGTCGGCGACAGTGTGTGAAGATGGCTTCTGCTTTCATTCAGTAATCCTGAACAGCACGCGTCGCTTTATGTCCCCCCAGCTAACCTCGGCTGATTAAAACTGTAATTGCACCGCTTTTGCGCTTCGTGAAATACGACCTTTCAGTCTTAAACCTTTTACCTTGATTCTCCAAAAACAAGGGTGCCTAAATCAAATTGAGCAACTGAAGTATGAAACAAGGCAATAAATTAAGTCTTGTAATGCCTTCTTGTAATGCTATTTTGTGGTCACAGTTATCACAGGGGTTACATGTCACAGCGGGCCGATAAGCCAGAGTCATGAAAGACGCGAACAGCTAATGGGCTGATGTTAAGCCAGTTTCTCCTCTAATGCTGATAGTCATGGTCTATTTTAACCAGGGTCTGCTAAGCTGATAACTTTGCTGGTACATGTTTGACCCTACAACGATAGAGCCAGGAGAGGTGAGGAAAGCCAATCGAGAGAGGAGTAAAGAAATGGCTGTACCAGATGTTCCCTGTAAGAGGCGAAATGAATTAAACAAGATAGATATTCTCGACCGTGTGCTCGGGGAATCGAGGGAACAATAGCATGTTAGGGAAGTGCGAAGAATAAAATTAACTTGAAATAATAACAAGAGGGAAGAGTTTATGTTGCGTGCCAAATCCGCCGGTAAATTTCTGCCAAATGTCAGCAAATTCATGTTTGACCAAAGGGAGAAAAACAGCTGCTGGGCATGTCTCATTAATCAGCTGGCAAAAAGTGTCATGACTATTATGTTTTCGTTTTTCACAGATGTACCTCATTTACACATTTTTGTAATCCAAGTCAAGCTAATTATTTTGGGACTCTTTTTGGCTGGGTGTTGCCATGCTTTCACTTTTAGCTCATGCCCAAAGCCTCCTTGGTAATGGAATTTGAGCTGCCCTTTTTTGGTGACTCATCCCTGTTTCATGAAAGGAAAAGAAGGTCACATTAAATGGGGATTTACATAAGGCTATCTTCACAGCTGCGAATTCCTAAGCTGTAATAGTGGATTTTAAAAAGGAAAATAAATGCTTTTGGAGAAACCACACACACACACACACGCACACACAGAAAATTCATCAGAGACAAAATAACTGAGGAACGCAATGGCACGACACTTTCTCATTTTGTCTGTTAGTATTGCCTGTTGAAGTGCGCACCATTTTCTTATGTGGGAGAAGAGATGATGCCATTACATATTCTTCGGGGACCATTGCTTTCAAAATGTCTACTCTGTAACAAATGGATGCCTATGGTAAAAGGCCCAAGTAAGACAAGAAGACAGATTTCTACCTCAAAAATGCAACTTTTTGCTACCTGACTCCTTTTGTTAGGTAGCTGTCAAACTCTGTAAGGGTCCCCATCACTCTGAGAATAAGAAGAAATCTTTGATGTTACAACAGGGGACACTACAGCCAAATGGAAAGTTCTCACTTGCCAATATTTATGTTTGCTCTGCCCTGGCGAGCGAACTGTTTGTGTCACGATTTGACACACAGACTACAATATTGTGCAAAGATTTATATCCCAGGTGGCCGTGTTCACGGTATTGGACATATTTGTAATACTGGACAGCACATAAAAAGATACTGATCTATTTAGGCTGGTATTATTCCATATGGGCAAGCCATTGATAAGAGCTGTCTAATTGAAACAGCAAGTTGAAAATGGGATCGATGGTTACACTGGTGCAGAGAGCTCTCTGTGTGAGAGTCATATTATTAGATTTCATACAATCTGATAACCCTTTTGCTTTTGATTGATCTTTTCCATTTCAAACTTTCAGGCCTTGGATCAATGGCTCTGCCCTGCAGCCACTGCTGTCAAAGCAGCAGCAGGTCTGCAAAAACAGGACATGGTCACTCCTGAGAAATTAAGTAAATTTAAGTCAAACTGCTTGTTGTATGGTCACGACACGGCACGAAACGTAGCTGCTTCTTAAGTATTCCACACATCATCTTTTTTTTTTTTTTTTTTTTTTACACCAACTTGTAGAATGAAAGCTAGCTTTCTATAAGTCTGTCTTTCATGACATGCTTCTATTCATAATTATGAAGTAGTGATGCCTTTATTGGGTTTGTCAGATGAGAATCAAAAAGAGCCTTTCAGTCTTATGGTCTTCACATTATGTCATCTGATCTTTTCACAGTATGCTCTCAAAAGAACTGGGATTTGACAGCGAAGGGCAGAGAGTAACCCGAGCTAAGTGCCTCTCTCTGAATCTCCCAGTCTAGTCTCTTGAGATGGCCTACTGGAGCTGTTGGGTGTTGCTTTATGAACCAAAAGGCTGAATGAACTGTAATGAGATTTGTAAGTACAGCACACAGGAGCAGCCATTTTAGGGGGCTGCGCGGCTGGTATTAAATGTCTTTCTTGAGCTGGCCTTGCTGCTGAGCTTATCCTCTGTGTATGTAATTTATGAAAATGTAATCCTTGAAGACTCTTCTATAAGGTATCCATGCATTCCTGAGGTCTTCATATGAAAGGATTCAGCTCCCCAGATTGCTGTAAGGCATGTCGCTGCTGTTTAGTTCATTTGGTATAGACAAAGAAATCAAAGCCGCACGTAGTTTATTTACTCAGATCTGTTGCAACCAAACCAGGATAAGTAAGCATAGAATCATCTCATCTGACAGGTGCACAAAGATGTAAGAAAGAAATGTCTGTTTATGAGCAGGATTAATTGGGCCATATTGAAAACCATGCAGAAACGGAATGATAAATGGGGGATCTTGTAGCATATTTATGAGCTATACCGACTGTATGGCAGCTACATTTCACTCCCAGGGAAAATGCATGCTGAAGAACATGAGTAACACACTATCCAGGAAGGTCCTGGCACTTTTGTGGCATACATGGTAGAATGCTTTCAAAGGACCACTAAATGCATACAGTAAGTGGTGCAAGAGTTGGGCGAGTTTGCCTTTTTTCACACTGAAGCTGTCTAAAACCCCTTCCTCACTATATACAGTAGACTTTGTGCTGAGCGCCACACCGGAGAGCCAGCAGGTTGCATTTCCAGCTGTCAGCTTTCTTGTCTTGATGGTCAGGCAGCCAAAATGGAGAAAGTAAACACAATGACAGCTACGCTTATGCAGAACTGATTTGTAAGAGTGCCTGCTCGAATAAGGAAGCACAGGTGCATTCAGTGTCTACACGGACATGCAGATTGATTAAAAAAAACAACAACTTTAAATCATGACATCCTTGTGGAACACAAGTAATGTCACGAGTCACCCCTCATTTCTTTATAAATTGCCAGGGGAATGGGAAACAGGTGTAGCAACTTATTGGAATGTACAAACATAAATGGAAATACGGTATTCAAGGCAAAACAGAGTTTGTACAATTCTTGTCAATATTTGGTATGACCACCTTTATTCTTCAACACAACCTGAAGTCTCTTAGGCAAGCTTTCTTGTATTTTGTTCAGGAATAGTTACTTGAAGGAGATTTCAAAGCTCTTCTTTGGATGTTGGCTGCCTTCCGCTCCGTCCTCTGCCAAGATGATCCTACACCTGCAGTAATGTCGAGGTCCGGGCTCTAGGGGAGGCCAATCCATGGCTGATAGTGTTCCATTTTGTGTGTGTGTGTGTGTTTGTTTTAATCCAGCTATGCTTTTACTGCATTGGCAGTGTGTTTGGGATCTTTGCCATGCTGAAATGAAAAATTAAGCCTTTGCCAATCAGATGCTTTCCTGATGGTATTGCGTGGTGGATTGAAATCTAATCTAAATATTTTTTGTTTTTTAAGAATATGCTGCACACCGTGCTGAGATGTGACAAATTTTCTGGCGAATAGCCTTTTGGGAATCAGCTTGTTGGTGGAAAAATGCAATTTTTCTACAGCTCAACTGCATTATTGTTGGAAGAAATGGGAAGAAATTATGTTTCTACAACAGCCTGCTAGTAACAAAGTGCCTAAAGATACAATTTAAAATTGTTTCTTTGCCAAGTTATGTCATACAGAGACACAACACTGGTTCATCTCTTGAGTTAGTTGTATTTTTATGCCTGAATGGTTCATAGTTAAGGCTTAACATCTTTACATCTCTTTACATTAACCTCTTTAAATTACCAGACTTTCTTGTAATTTAAAAAAAATTACAAGAAGGGGGTGGCTCAAGACTTTTGCACAGTACTGCATAGCTACAATTTGTGATTTGTGTCTTGCCCCAGTGCTTGCATTTTTTTTCCTGCCACATTGCAGCGAAACCTCATTTAGCGCAGTCAGTGAAAAGACGAGAAAGTATTGGAAAAACCCGAGAAGGCCAGTGCTGCGAGTATGGACAGCCTTGCTCTGGTGAGGGAAAGGGGGAAAACATAAAATCAAAGCACGAGAATGTAAGTTTAAATCATTATTGTAGTATTTCTGTGTGTTTCATTTTCATTGTTGGGGATATGAGACGTGATTTCCGGTGTTTATGTGGCCAAGAACAAAGTTGAGGTTCCGCTAACAGGCTGCCATTAAAACACTGCTGTGCAGGCAGTATTCATCTGCAGCAGTGTTGTTAAAATGTTGAATATAACTGCTACACCATTATGTACGGGAAAATCAGGACAACAGCTGATACCCAAACTAAATTCAAGGTGCGCGTGCAGGGGCATGCAGATTAAGAACCTTAATATTAAGAACCATATTTACAGACACTACATTTTAATATATTTGACAGTAATAAGCAGTTTATGGAGAAAGCACGAAACTTTAATAAAGAACCGTTTGTACATTTTTAGGTGCACTGCAATAACATTTTAATGCTGGCAAATCTGTTCCAGTACTTTAATTTAACAGTTTTCTGCACTGTGTTTATAACTATGTGAATTAGAACAGTGAAGTAATTATATTTGTTTAAATAAACCACAGTAGAGTTTGCTTGGGTGTTTTTAAGAAGTCTTGGTCCATCTGAGGAGGAGGATCTTGGTCTGCTTCCAAGTTGCTGGTTTGTGTTGTGAAAGCAAAACGGGCCAACTGCACAATTTTTATGATGATGTAAATGTGGACCTTTAGTATCAGCTCAAAAGACAGATGACTATTAGACACTGTGTGCACCATCGTTCATCAGGAAGCAAAACTACTTGTGTTGCGCTTATGTCTCACTAAACGTGTTTCAGCAGTTACACACATTAAAATATAGTGAGCACAGAGTCACGATCAATTTTGTTTGGCAGTCTCTGAAAAGACAAATAAAGGCATGAACATTAAGTCCCTGCGTGACTCACTGTCAGTCATTTGAATTTGATTTTCCCATGTGGGTCCATGTAGTGCTGATTATACCGGATGACATTACTGTGAAAAACAAACCAAAAGTCAAGCATTTCTGTAGAATTCCTGAACTATTCTGCCTTACTGATGAAATTTTGATGTGAGATTTGGGGTTTTATAATAATAATAATAATAATGATTTTTTTTTTTTTAAACCTTTGTAGTTCACATGCTGCATGCTTTTTACCCTTGAATTCATCCTCATGAAAAGTTAATGTGCTCTCATATACAAGCAGAGGAAAGATCAGCAGCTGATGAAGGGAATACAAGCAACAAATTCTCCCCAGTGAGCTTCCAGATTTTAAAACACAAGCAAAAAAATAACAGTTTCGCTCAATCTTCTCTTTTTACCTTATTAAATCTAAACTCTCCCTCTCTCTCTCTCTCTCTCTCTCTCACACACACACAGACACACACACACGCACACTGACTTAAGGATAAAATAGCAAAATAACAACTGCTGTTTCTAATTACAATTTGTCCTCGGAAACATTTACGGCCGCAAAAACGGTCATGAATTCATTTTCTGGTCATTAGTGACACCGTGAAGTGAGGGAGCTGCTTATCACAAATGATACTGTTTACCCTCACTAATCAGTTTTACCTTTCACATGGACCTTTTAGTGTTTGCCAGCCCACCTACACTAATCATTCAGACAGGCCAACCAGGAGAAGCCCTCTCATGGTCCCGCCTGTTGACGCTGTGCCTCATTTAAACCCTTCTTAAGGTCACGCTATCTAAATGAGTGGGAAAAGAATAGAAATGCCCTGACTGGCTGCAATTTGTACTTCATGGCTACTCCGTGCTCCAGTGCTCATTTTGATAATTGTTCCTCTTGTAATACAAAATCATGGCAAATCATGGGTGTTCTTATAACATGTACATGCAGTGTCCCAATTTAATTAATTTGTTAACAAAAAAAAAATCCTACATTTGGTACAAAATTAGACTTGTACCCTGAGCCAGTTTGCTTAAAGCCATTATTGATTAACATGTTTATCATAAGCTGGCTTCTCCACTTGTACAATTATAATTGCTTACCCCACACCCCCATGATCTGTGGTGCAATCACTAATGAGCTTATAACAATTAGAACTTCCTGGCAGGAACAGAACCCGATATTAATGAACAAACCCAGAGCCGATTTAGGATATGGAACTAAATACTGGATAAGTCGCACTGTCTCCAGGTTTAGATGCATTTCTTGTTGTTGCGTCTGACAACCATCTTAGAGCTTCCTCTGCCTTCATCATATTAGCGAGGAAAGACAATAAAAGCGCACGGGGGGAAAGGTCAACCAGATTGTAGAGAAAACGAAAGACAACGCGGGGGATGGGTCAAAGATAGCAAGACTGAGAGGCAGTCTGCATAATTAGGTAGAGTAATTAGGTTTTATTAATGAGCCACACAACATAAAAATTAAACAGTCCAGGATACATCTCCTCAATTATGCAGGAGTGACCAATCTATGTAGAATGCATTTTATTAATGATTTGAAATTAAATTTAGCCAGTTAATTGATAAGTTGATTGTAGAGTCAGGGGCTGGTAATATGTCAGTGTAAATGTTGTCTGATATTCACCAATATTGAAACTTTGTTTTAGAGAACATATTGCAGAAAACGTTGCCTGGGGTAAGTTTCAAAATGCTGTCATTAAATAGTTTGTCCAGCAGAGCGACTCTGGCTCAGTTGTTTACAGTGCTCTCACTGCCGTCTGCGTCGTCTAGCAGGGAAACATCACAGCTGAGCAGATGGTGGCACGGACTCAAGTGGTGTCTTCACAGTGAGATGCTAACTAGCTTGTGAAATATAATATTGGAAAGTTAATAACCAATTACTCCGGCTTTTTTTTTGTCGAAAGTCTAACCGATGAAGTGTCACGCGCGTGTTACAGTTCTTCGGTTACAGAACATCCAATAAAAATGTGTGAATGCTATCAGATTAAAGATGCTTTGACATCAGCTGATGATGAAAATCGATCAGTAGCTGGAGCCCTTCCTCCAGTATTATCAGAAATGTCTCCAGTACCCTTGTTGGGCGACTTCTATGTTTTCAAGCCTCTGTGGCCATATTTAATTTCTTCGTAGACATGGCTGTTTCCATTGCTACGTGCCAAATTCAATAGTCATCCTAACATTATGATTATGAATAGATTATATTTTAACTCACTTTCTACTGCCTGCCAAATGGAATTAGTCATGGATAGCTCTGTGTGTGTGTATACCCCCCCCCCCTTCTTCCTGTCAAGGAGTGACTTGCCAGCACTCCACGACCCTGTCTGTGTTACAAAGCTGCCCATCATGCTGTTTTAATCATTTATCCAACCGGTCCTGAAAGCTAGCTGTGAACTGCCAATCCCCCCCTCTCACCATGTGCCTGGCTGCCGGAGCCTACTGATCAAGGAGCACATGCCAGGACCGAAGTGTCCAGAGACGCCATCCCAGGGCTGTTTTAGCATTGCAGTGCCCCCCCGACTCTAAACTGTTGATTGTAGCATCTAACACACGCATGATAGGGTGTTTCCCTCCACAGCATGAGTTCTGCTTCTTTGACATCCAAAGAAATGTTTTGTTTTTATCCTTATTCTCAAAGGTCGTGATGAGTTATTTCAAGAAAGTGCAGGGATTTTAAATTAACAGTCTACTCGCAGTCCAAAAACGTTCGGTGTTATGCAGTCACATCTTGATAATTTTACGCAGGCTGCATGGAAGAGACTTCACATTATTCTTAATGTTTTAATTACTTTGTGAATTCTGACTTGAAGGGTGATGGAAGGATCTCATTAGAAAAGTGCCACACCTTTCAAAAGAGGAAAAGCAGGATTTCACGGAAGAAGCTCACAGCTCTGAGACCTCCATTTTCAATGACTTGCTGTGACCAATAGCATTTTTTCCAGCTGTTGCAATTCTCTAGCTTATTCTTAGGGCAGGGGAGACTATCTTACTGACTTGCCAATAAAATGTCTGTTGCCACTGGGAAAGAGCAGGATCCGTCAATTGGTTTCACCTTATCTACCTTAAACATGCCTCTGCTGACTTCATGCTTCTTCCTATTTCTTTTTTCCCCAGTTTTTCATTGTTCTTTAACCCTACTCTCCCTCTGCACATGAACCCAAAGAAATTAGTCAATTACTGAAAACGCCTTAGACGAAGATTAAACAAATAACTGCAAAAAGGTAAAGGTCTACTGATTTAATTGTTGCATATCCTGGATACTAGACTAAGAGCTGGTTTTTCTAATGTTTCATTTAAGCATCAAAACACCGCAACGACTCTTTGATTTGATTCTGCTATGAAACTCTGAGGGAGTTTGTATAACAATAGTCTTATATAATTGAGTGCACACATATTTGACAAGGACCGGATATGTCTTCATCTCCGGAGACAAGTGGAGGTCAGGAGAGGTAAAACTGATGGCCTTTTGAAAGCTCCTCAAAAATCAGGGCACCAAACAGTTGTGGAAATATAGATGACAAAGCCTGCCCAGGGAATTGCTCTCAAAGGGTCTGATTGAAAGCTCATGTCATGGAGGCTGTAGCAATCAAAGGACTTGTGTATTTCAAGTCGAACGGGGCCATGTTGAGAGCATGATAAATCTAACAAATCTCCTGATCCACCATTCAAAGACAGGTGTTTTCTACTGTTGCTGCTCCTTGCTGGTGTTCTGCTGCGCTCTCTGAAATACTGTCTCTGTGAGCCTTGATGCGCAACAGTCTGTTCAGATGTCAGAAGAGAGAGACTGCATTGTTGCTTTAGTGGCAATTCATCATCTGCCATATAAGCTTAGCGACTGTTACGTTGTTTGGGAGAGCTGTTTGAATATGAGAGAAATTTTAATCACAATGAGTTTGATTAATATTAAAGCCATGATTATTTCACATTAATTTTGGTTGAAATTAGCTCTTGAGACCAAAGCCCTTTTTTTTTCTGCCTGACGTTAGCAGTATATATGCTAACATCTGTTGTAAATTTGGACATTTAACACAAGTGTCTATGGTGGTTGGAGCCTCAGTTGGCCACTCAAGGAACTTCAGGTTTTGGCACTTCCTGGCTAGCTTGTCTTTTCCCGAGTTCTTGAGGTTGTTTAGTACAGAAGCCGAGAGCGGACGTAGTACCTATAAACTTTTTTTCTGTGTCACGTGATGTGCGGAAATCAGCACGGGGGTTGTTGTCATTTTGGTTTTGACAATAAAGGACATGATCGTCAGCACACGGAGGTCTACGGTTATTTGTTCAACTTAAGAACAAGACAGTGTAAACCCCTATTGAGCTGCAGGCTCTCCACAGTCTGACATTTTCAGTAAAGATAATCATCTCGTGATCTCGAGAAAACCATCGGTAAATTAACTCGTTATCTCGAGAATACAAAGTTTGTTTTCTCGAGATAACGAGATAAATAACTCGTTATCTCGTGAAAACGGTAATTGTTATTTCGTGATAACGAGATAAATAACTTTTTATCACGAGAAAACCATCGGTAAATTAACTCGTTATCTCGAGAATACAAAGTTTGTTTTCTCGAGATAACGAGATAAATAACTTGTTATCACGAGAAAACCATCAGAAAAAAGTTTATACGTACCATGGCTGCTCTCGGCTTCCGTAGTTTCGGAGGTATTTGGGTAACAGATTAAGATTTTAGGGACCATATTTTGGTTTTAATACTCTTGAAAACCAAACTCATAATATCATCCCTGCATTGCAGTCACAAAAAGATGGCATTATGAAGAGGGAAAAGATATTTAGTTGCAATTGCTTTTATTAGGTTAAGGCAAACTGAAGACACTGCTGTACTTGCAGGTTTGTTAGGGAAAACTACCCAGTAACCGAGAAGCTGCCTGCTGGCTCGTAATGCTGCCAAAATGCCAATTAGCAAAAGCAGGAAGCAAAAGAAAAAGGTAACGCTGGCTAAAAATAACTGCAATACTACTAGAAAAAAATTAAACATGGCCATAAGTACAACAATATGATTGTGTATATTATGAAAGGATTTATCACTGTCTGTTACCTTGTACTTCTGTACATTTGGACAGTTTACTGCACCTTACTGTTGTGAGCCTGTGCCTTTTTTTTCCTAAATCCAGTTAGTTTTCTCCTTAGTTTTCCCTCTTGTGACACCAGTACCTGAACAGCGGGTGTCCACAGCTAATCATCACAATTAAGGAAGAGTTGTTTTTTTTCTCGAAGCCACTATATCACCCGCATTAACCCCTGCTCTGCTTTCAACTACAGGCACATTTTAATAATTAAGGAACCCCAAGATCATCAATAATTGAGTCTTTTATTCATTAAACAACAAAAGGAAAGCAACAGGGGTAGAACCGGTAGGAAGACTATGCACAGTTCACTCTGAGCTGACAGGGAACCCCGATCTTTAGGCTGAAGATTGGACTAAACAACTTCATGAATTACAATGTGGGAGCTATGCCTCTTGCGGTGTGCAGACAGGTTCTCCAGTAGGATGACAGATATGTGGTATGGATAATTGGGCTGGTGATAACTGTCATCTGGGCACTTAATGAAGATAATAAGCTCTTAGTTTGACAGCTTAGTTATGGCCATCCAGCTTTTACTCCCTCTATGTACATTTCCTTAAAAAAAAAAAGGAAACAGATCTTACTGTCAGGTATAATTAAAAATATATAGTCTTTGATATTTTAGGTTATTCTTTGACTCACCCAAAAGTTAACATCCTCCAGAACTGAAGCTTTTTTTTTGGTATAATTTTTGTCCGACGCTACTATTCTGCTACCTCCGTCACATAATCCTGATCACAATCAAGGCAAAAGTTGGCTGTGAGTCTGATTATATCTGAACTATAAAAGAAAAGAGATTGAAGCCTGGAAGTATCCCTCCAGTAGTCAGGGTCTTTTTACTTCATTTTCCTTGGCTTTGCAAACTGTGTGGATATTGTTAACAAATGCAGAGCTGCTGCTATCAGCACCTTGCATACTAATGAGAATCATGTTAAGAATTTTTATTATTGTACTCCAAATTTATTCACTATTAACAGCTAGCAGCTACTGGCCCCATGAAAAGAGGGAAACAATAAAGAAAGAGAGCCATCTTTAATATTTGAAGCTTCCCTTGCACCTGCACAAGGTGATTCTTAGATTCGAAGGGAATACTGGTCAGTATTGTTTTTTGCTGAGATAATTAGTTTGTGACGAATTAAGCAATGAATTCATGATGGACGGTTTTTGAAAAGACTATACTTTGAAGTGCAGGTGGTGGTTTAGAAGAAGTAGCAATCTGCTCTCCACGGGCTTTTTGTGAGTGAATGCAAATAAGGAAATTCGTTTAAGCTCCCTCTCCCTCATAGTGTGTGTAATGCAGATATTACATTATAGCTTCAGTTTGTACAGTGGCAATACTTGAGTCTGTTGGGCCCCTAGGCAAAAATTCTCAGGGTGCCTCTCCAACCAGTGTTCCTCACCAGAACTTTCACTATTCATTGTTTACAATTGGTGTTTCATTTAGTAGGGAAAATGTACTGTAGGATCGCCTGCAACCCAGTGCCACATGGGCACACAGATTACAGTCAATCACTTACAGATACTCCTGGTCTTAACTCATTATGTGTATAAAGCTCACCTGTCCACTGAACCAATTTCTTCTATCCCCATCCACCATCATGGGCAAGACCAAAGAGCTGTCAAATGATGTCAGGGGCATGATTGGAGACTTGCACAAGCCTAGAAGGGGCTACAAGACC
This sequence comes from Cichlasoma orientale, assembly GCA_034780415.1. NCBI lineage: Eukaryota > Metazoa > Chordata > Actinopteri > Cichliformes > Cichlidae > Cichlasoma > Cichlasoma orientale. The sequence continues at coordinate 1,102,363 of JAVDPK010001828.1, read as the reverse complement.
ATCATCAAGAAACTTGGTGAGAAGGTGAAGAAGGCACATGTACTGACCCTCTTAAGTTTGCCAGTCAACATCTAAATAATTCAGAGAAGGCTTGGAAGACAGCGCTGTGGTCAGATGAACTCAAACTCGAGCTCTTTGGCATCAGTTCGTCCCGCCGTGATTGGAGGAAGAGAAATGCTGAGTATGACCCAAAGAACACCATCCCCACAGTCAAGCACACTGAGGTGGAAACATTATACTTTATGGCTGTTTTTCTGCTAAGGGTGCAGGATGACTTTGCCTCATTGAGGGGCCAATGGACAGGGCCACTTGGACGAGAACCGCCATCCCTCAGCCAGAACACTGAAGATGGGTCTTCCAACATGACAGTGACCCAAAACATATCACCAAGGTAACAAAGGAGTGGCTAAAGAAGAAGCACATTAAGGCCATAGAGTGGCCTATCCAGTCTCCAGACCTCAGTCCTATAGAAAATCTGTGGAGGGAGCTGAAGCTTCAAGTTGCCAAGCAGCAGCCAAGAAAGGATTTAAAGTTTCTGCAAAGAGGAATGGGCCAAAATCTCTCCTGATATGCATGCAAACTGGTGACCAATTACAAGAAACATTTAACCACTATGCTTGCCAGCAAGGGTTTCTCCACCAAGTATTAAGTCATGTTTTGCTTGGGGATCAAATACTTATTTCACGCAATGACATGCAAATCAATTTATAATTTGTGTGTAATATATTCTTTTCTGGATTTTTGGCTGATGTTCCTTTAAAATGAAACTCATACAAATTTCTTTGTAAGTGAGGAAACTTCAGCAGGGGCTCAAATCATTATTTCCCCCACTGCATGTGCTGGAGCCAGCTCAGTATCATCAAACCACTTGGCCTACACTACAGATATGGAAAATACAATAAAGTACACATACCGCAATGCACATATAGTGCAGTAATTTACACTAATGCACCTTAATAATTTAGAGTACACTTGTCCATGTTTCTTTGCGTCTAAATTACACAACTTAGCAGTCATGGCTTCACATTTAGCTCTGCTGGATACTGCTTTCATCAGTTAAGTGCAAAGAAGTATTGTCTGAGTTAGCTGAAGGGTGATCCCCCCCCCCCCCCCAAAATCACTCCTACACTGGTGTCCTGTATAACAACAGGTAAAACATTACTTTAGAAATTGCAGAGAGTAATTTGAATGGTTATGAAGTGTTAATACTGTAGCTGCTAACTTCTATGTTCTTTCAACCTTCTAGCTACATTAACAGGTTGACTGCTGGTGTCCGGACTCCGACTGCCATCACATGCACTTGACTTGAGCACATCATGACCAGCAGATGGCTAACTAATGTTAAATTTAAAAGTAAGCCAAAGAAATAATGTGATACTGATGGAAGCTTCATTATTCAACCCATTAACCTGGGGTCCAAGCAGTTACCTGCCCTGCCTCTTAGGAAGTGGCGCCTCTGAGTCTGCAGGATCATCTATAGAAAAAAAACAGGCCAGTTTTCTTGGCATTGTTATGTAATTATAATTTATTACAGTGACCACAAAGAAGGAAAAAAAACAACAATTTTCCTGAGTACCTCCATACATGAGTTCAGTCACACTCCACAAATCATGGCAAAGAGACTCAATGACTGTTTATATGAGATTCATTTTAAGCTATTTATTTTCATTGTCAAGGTGAAAAGCACCTCTATTAGAGTCAGTGTGTGGTTAACACGGTGTGTGTCGTTCGGTGTTTGTGTATAAACTCCTATTTATCACCTTTATTCTTACATACAGAATAAAGGAGTCTTTGTAAACACATATTTGATCAAGAATCAAATAATTCAAAGCCTTTGTGGTATCCCAAATGAGCGAAGTCCTGTTTACCAGAAAGCTATTAATTGCAGCTTCTCCAGTCATGCACAATTCCCTGGGTTTTAAGGTATGTGGGAATTCTAGGTATGTCAATATGTGCTAGAATATGTGCTCACTTTTAAAACTGCATTATTATTATGATGATGATGAATAGGTGGAATAGGTTTGCAACACTACAAAGGTAATATATCTTAGTGTTTTCCATGGGTTTACTTCTTTGAGGGTGCAGGTGTCATTTTAGATGGATGAACACTGGGAACTTTTTTTTTTTTTTGCATATGTAGCAACAATAATGAATTGTAACCCGAGTAACATGATCATCATCATTCTCAGGTCTTTTCTTTGCTCCTTGTGTGGGGAGGGCAGGGCTTCCACTGTGAGATACACACGCCAGGCATAAAACTGAGAGAACAAGAAATAAACTACCTTAAATGACAGAAAAGGAATGATGAATGAAAAAAGTGCACATGGGGGAAATGTCTGCCCTTTTAGCTGTAAATGCTTCACTACATTACTCACAAGAAGTCCTTTTAAGGGCCGTATTGGGAGGCAGGTGGGGTGGAGGTGATATAACCATACCCAACTGTCGGTTGAGAGGCTGATGCGGGGACTTGCCTTGCACCACTTGCGGCTGATTTTGATTTTCACTCATGACTTGATTAGAAATGTATTTAGGCACCAAATTGACTTAGTTAGGAAAATGTTCAGTTTAAAATGCATCCTATTAAAACCTTAAACATGTGCTACAAAGCTCCTTTTTTTGGTTTCAGGAAGCTGAGTTTTATTTTATGTCAAGGTGCTGAAACCAGCACGCATTCCCTTTTTCACATGGCCGTTAGATGTTACTTAATTTAAAACTTAACAACACTATATGCAATAACAGCTCGCACCAACAGAAAGGTGTTTAGTGCATCAACTAATGATTAAATTTGTCTAGTTAATGTTTGATGCTGTGATGGTACTTGGTGCCATTTCACAGAGCTGTCTGCTGTGTCTGAAAATGACGCCACGTAGCAGAGCGCGCGAAACAAAACAGAACCGGTACAGGTGCCGTAATAAAAGCAAAATGCTTAAAGACCATAAAACAATCTTTGGAGCCAAAGGGGAATCGTTTTATAACTCTCTTTGGGTTTTTCCACTAGCAAAAACCTTATACTACACATATATACTATACCACAGACCTTTATGTAAATGCTGGATCAAATGTATGTGACGCAGCATGGGAGAATCCAGTCAAAGACACAGACCCAGAATCCTGGCTGTGAACAAAAACAGCCAAGCAATGATGAAATCAAGAACAGCTGGGCTTTCAAATATTTCCAGTGTTTGCTATCTGAAGTTCACTGTCTGCAAATGTCTCTCAAAAATATTTCAAAAAATATTGCTTATTGAACAGTTTCCGCTGCATAAACTGCAAATAAATAACACACTGTAGCCTGTGGATTGGTATCAGTTGCTGGTTTCTTGTAAATCTAGTGAAGTTTTTATCAGAAGTTTAATCATTTAAAAACATAAAGACCTGACACAGTTTGGCTGACAGTTCAGGGTGGCTGTGGTTCAGGAAGTGGAGCGGGTCGTCCACTAATTGGAGGATCATTGGTTCGATCCCTGGCTCTTCCAGTCAGCATGTCGGTGTATCCCTGGGCAAGATACTGAACCGCAAGTTGCAATGAGAATAAATATAACAAAAAGTGCCGTATCAATGTGCGTGTAAATGGGTGTAGTAGAAAGCATCTTGGGTGCTCAGAGTAGAAAAGTGCTATGTAAGTACCAGTCCATTTACATCTTCAAGTTAAAAATTTATAGAACAGAAATAAAGATAACTGAAATCAGTTTCTTGCATGTTAATCTAGAAGTTTTGAAATTTTAGGAAACATAAAAAAGTAAAAAAAAAAGAGAAAATTTTGGACTTTAGCTTGGTTTTCACATGCTGCATCACATATTGATAAAGACAACAGGTTGTTTATTTCTAATAAAACAATTCCCATGCTTGGTTCTGTTTAAATCTGATCCTGCCTTGCCATTATTTAATGGCCCACAGGTACTCATTAATAAACTCAGAATAAAGACACAGTCTGAAAACTTCGGATGTCCCACAAAACAGAAGGACGCACTAATGAATCACGAGCAGTCGTGCATATCCAATCATTTTAGCAGAGGACCATAATGGCTTATTGACCAATAGTGAAGTAAGACTGATGTTGCTTTGAAATAATTTATAATTGCAGACTGTCCACGTCATCTTCACCACCATGTTTAATTTCAAACAATATGTGTGAAAGAGATTGAAAATCTTTAATTGGACCACGACACGCTGTTCCTATACGGCATGTGCTTTGCATAAATATGTCCTTGTGTGCATTTGAAGTTTACAGGGAATATGCAGCAGAGGTGCTTTGAACGCAATATTTTGACTTTTTGCCCTTTTTAATGTTGGAGGCAAAGGAAGACTGTGGCATTTTATGTTTGTTCGGGAACACGGCATGTCACATTAAAGAACAGAAAATCGCACAGAATTTTAAATAAATCATCAAATACAGCTGTTCCCTTTTTTATATCTGGGTGGGTAGCTTCATGTTGAAAACGAGCACTAGAAGTGTTCAGATGTAAACCCAGAAAAACAAACAAACAAAAAAAAAAAAACCCAGACATAAGCTCATCACATAACCTGCCAGTTCTGATCAGGCTCTTCAAGATCATGTGTGTAAAGTTGTGGACTGAAGGATGACATACAAGCAAAAGCCCCTTTTATGGGTCAGTGAATGTGACACTGTGTACTGCTTTGTAGTCTTCACAGTTTAAGGAAAATAATTCAGGTTCAAGGCAAACAGCTTGCCTCTTCTTTGTCACTTCATCCTCTGCAGTGCAATAACTTTGATGGTTGGATATTGATGATATCTTGGGGTCTTTATGAGGACATTCTGTATCTTTGTTATTAAGTGGCTTTTTATTGGATTGTGAGGCTTTATCTTGGGGCATTTTAAAGCACACAGCAGAGAAAGAGACCTGACAGAGGGATACTTTCCATCATCTTCCCCTTTATTTTAAAAAATGATGAATCATTTCTGCCAATTGTTGTGATGTATCAGTCACTTTTATGTGAGTCTGGAGTGTCATCACACTACATGATATACCATTTTGCTGGAAGCCAGTGGGTATTTAGAAGCCAAAGAAGGAGACAAAAAAAACAAACTGTCTTGATTTATCTTCAAAAGTGTGGCACCACTGTTCATCATTAAGAGGTTTAGTTTCATTTTTCATCCAGCCAAATCCGTCCCTTAAACTTTTCCTCATTAGCGGCCAGGTTGATGTGTTTGCAGAAGACGTGTCTGTGTGTTTCCACCACCATATGGTAGCTGCATTCAAAAGAGTCGGTGGATCTGTGAACCTCTGCAACTACTGTGTGGTTTCTTTTGTTCTTGTGGGTTTTTGTCACCGCGCAAGAGCCACACTGATGTTTTGTTGGTTGCATAAGTGTTAATGATACATGATCAGTTGTGCACAAAGAAAATCCCCCGTGTCCAATGTATGCTGTGGAGCAGGACACAGGGGCGTGCTTGAATTAGTTTTGATTTGCAATAGAAATATCGGAGCCTGTTGGAACTTATGCATGCCTGTCTTTAGTTGTTTCCCCCTCTGCCAGATAAAATCACGTCGTGGTGCCTGTGAAGAGGACCACTTGAGTGAAGAAACTGTCCACTCCAGAATGCTTAATGTCACCTTTTAATTTCTAGCCATCGTTTACCTCTAATGTGCTGCTCACCTTTATAGAGCCTTTCTACTGCAGAGGGTTTGACAAGTAATTCCAGGAAAAGCAAATTTGTAGTTAATATTAATGATGTTTGATGTTTCAGATTTAGTTTGGCTAATTTCAGTGCACACTGACTTGCAGTAATGGCTTTGTCTGACACCCAAATGGACCAGAGTGTTGTTAATGTTACTCATTCCATCTCTGCTCTCACTGTAAGGACTATTCACCCCCCCCCCCCCAAAACAAAAAGCACTACTAATGTTGAATTACTGCTAAATTCAAACCATGTATTTTAGATTATGTGGTCTGAATCACCACAATTTAAAAAAAAATGAAGAAAAACGTAGTTATTTTTGCTTTTTTTTTAGTTGTTCATACATTTGGCTTAAAAAAAAGTAACATTTTTGAGTAGCAGCTCATTGTCTTTGTCATTTTCACACCTAAAAGTTCAGACACCATAATTTAATATGTCAAACGTTTAACCTTCCGACACTACTGACCCTTCTTGCTCTTGTATTTTCCCGAAACACTTTCCTGTTGAGTTTTCATTCATAGACAGTAAAACCGAAACAAAATTAGCTGGACCTCGCGAAATCACCCCAGTGAATTATTAAAGACTGAATATCACGGTTGGTTGTGACATGAGTCTATTTTAAACAAATCTGCAACCTTTTATTCACCCAAAGTTGTTTAGATTTCTCTAAATCCATCTTCCTTTACAGCCCACTCAGTCCTCCAGAAAGCTGTTTTAAAAGCTAAAAGATAAAGATAAAATGTTCATTATTCATGACCACCTACTCCTAATTCTACCTAATGAATTTTTAAAATTTCCTTACTCTGCCTATACACTGCGAGTAATGGCTGCAGCTAGAGACTGAGAGACTGTGTACTGTGGGCTATGAACCATAGTGTGATCCTTAATCCTTAAGGGGAAAATCCTCCTGATATACAAGTGAGACTTTAATAGGATGTTTCAAAGTGATAATATCACATTTAAGTTACCCAATAAGATAAGAATATTTTTTCTGCCATAGCATATTTCCAGTGCTTATTTTTAATCAGTTACAATGCAAATTAAAACTGCAAAAAAAATGTATGCACTCACCAGGGGGTGGGATTACTCAGGCTTCCCGTGACGTAACAAAAGGTACCTTTTTAAAAACTGCTTGCTCTATAATTGGGCTCGCAAAGCCAATGGCAGAGGATTCGAGCACAACAAAGAAGGAATGTGCAGCTGTACATCCATCAACTATTAATGTCATGCTACAGTATAATACCGCAGAAGGAGACCAAGGGAGCATTTATCTTTAATTTTCCCAATTATTACTTCCTAAGAGCAACAAGCAAAGCTGGTGTCAAGAAACCACCTAACAGTTTTCCAAAAATGTAAACCAGCTGAAAAGATGAAGACAAACACTAACTCTGTAGTGTTTTACTGTAGTGTATTTTTATTTTTTTTTAAATGCAGCACTCAAAAATGTACTGCCAGTGGAACCCTAAATGGGCACTCAAAACTTTGAGAACCCCCGCTCAAAGACAGAGAATTTAGTAGTTTCACAGTACAAACACCCTTCCACCCCTTAACTGGTTTGAAAGCAATTTTTTCTTTTTTCCACAATTGCAACACTTCCACAGGAGATTGCAAACAGTTTAAATTCAGGTGGATGCATTTGAAAGTCTGTTTTTTTTTTTGTTTGTTTTTTTACAATAAGCACTCTTGAGTTTAGTTTTGTTATTGCAACTCGTGTGATTTATGGCAAAAATGTGGAAGGTGGACAACTTCAGGTGACAGTCGCAAAAATACCAAAAAATTCAGTTCACGTTTACGTAAAACTGCAAATTCTCAAAGAAAGAAACTGGAAAAACAAAATGTTTGGCAAACCTTTGATTGTGGTGGTAAATTCAACACAATACTGGAATTGAAATTATACTCCATTTAAACTGCATTTGTAACAATGCTCTCGTTAAAACCAGCGCACTCTGATACATAAGCCCTACAAGTAAATCTGTCCTTTATTATGATACATTTAGTATTTATTGTTTGAGTGCTGCTTGTGTTGGTGGATGTGGTGGTACTGAGTTGGTCTGGCCATTTATCTTAAATAGGGTGGACAAGCTAGACTTGTACATAAAAGTAAAACAAATGTAAAGAAGTGCCTTATGTGTTTATTTATTTTACAAGTATAATTAAATCATTCTAAAAATATATCTATGATCGATAACAACAGCAGGTCTCCCTGGTCCCAACCAGATCTCACGACATTTAATCTATTGATTGGACATGAATTCTCAATTTATTCATTTTTTCATGTTCCTCAGCATGAATTTCGCACACCTTTCGAGCCATCTTGACTTTCATGCCAGAAACCCAAGTTTGAGTTATACACATCACAGATTTTCACACATCATTTGTATGATTTCTAAATACATTATTCATTACAAATGTGTTGCTTGGTTAGTTTTAGGCAACAAAAACAACTTGGTTACATAGAAAAATATCATAGCTAAAACGCAACATTGTCACTTCTTTTAGAACTTTGGTTACCATGGTGACACCTCCCTGCTTTCTCTGACTGAAATGTATTGTGTTCCTATTGAAATATATTACTTTACAAATTTGTGTTCACTGATACGAAAAACCATAACAATTCATGTCCATGAATACGAAAAAAATTGATTCACTCTTCGTGACTGTTTCACGAACTGCTTTGAGACCAGGCTGCTTATCCAGTGGTACAGCACAAAGAAAGCTGAGAGCCACTGATGACAGCTACTTGTAGGCTAACAAAAGGTCTGTCTTTTTAAGTTTAAAATGCTAAATTTCCTCAATAATAGATAGATTATAGGTAAAATAACTAAAACTTTGAAGCACTCCTCTGCAGTCTAGTAGTTTTGACTCATCTATCGATACGCGAGAGCGTTTGTCACTCTTGGTGGCAGGTGATTTAAGTAAACCTAGTGGGTCGAACAGGTGGCTGTCCCAGTTGGCAGGGTTATAGGAAATCTTCTTTGCCTTTTTCACTGTGCTGTCATTGGGCTGTGTGTGTATGTGTGTGTGTGTGTGTGTGTGTGTGTGTGTGTGAGTGTGCATGTAATTCAGTGCAGTCGGCACTCGAGAGCGCCCTCAGTGGTTTGAATGACACGCTTCCCTTAGAACGGTGGGGAGCAGAACCATATCAGTCAGTGATGGATGGTGTGAGGATGTTTTCAGTGATGGATCTGTAGGTCTGTACTAGGACTGACTGTGACATACTGAGCTGCCAAAATGCTTTGGTGGAATAACATCCTCTGTGGTCAGATTTGAGATATCCTCATCCTCTCTACTGTGTTCACTGATTACAGGTAGAGATCATGCTGTAGTTTTTTTTTTTTTTTTTTTTTTGAGGGAATCACTCTTGTCCTGGATTGAGAGTCTTGTTGTTTTTGGCTCACTAAAACAGCAGTCAGCCCTCTTTATGTGTCATCGAAAGACCCGGTTGTGTTTCCTACAAGCTTCAGCAGCTTGAATAAAGGGTCACTCGAGGTGCCGTCTTTGGTGCACACAGAAAGCGGAGCAGCAAGATAGAGACCCAGATAGCAGAGAGTCGATTCCTCACACACTGTGTCATAAGGTCTTTAACAGATGGGGGGGCTGCTATGTTTAGCACAGATGAGAAGTGCTTTAAAGAAACTTGGATCATCGTGACAGAGTTTGCACTTTCAGCATGTAATACCTCACTTTGCAATATGAGTCTCCGTATTAACATTGACTGTAAGCTGTTTTTTTTTGGTAGGTGTCACAATGTGATTGAAGGGATTGAAGGGTTGTTTCTGCTCTAAATTTATCCTAATAAAAGGAAATAACTTTTGTACTGCATTGGATCATTTCAACATGCAAACTAAGATGGGAAGAGTACTGAATGTCATACTCAAATAGAAGACCCGATAATCAGAAAATTAATACATTTTTTGTTTGTCTGTTACACTAATCAAGAAATCAATTCAAGCTCTTTGATTGCTAATTGCATTTGTGTCAGAATGATGACCCTTCAACCTAAATCTTCTCTCGCAGAACTGAGTTGGCAACTTGACCCTTTGAGGATAATTCTCATTACCAGCAATGATCTTTGACAGACATGAAAGCTGGATCAGTTTTACTCACAGTTTGTTGCTCTCTGTACAAGTTTGAAGTGAAAATGCAGACGTGTTTGTGCCACGGCCTATGAAGCAATGTGCAGATAGCAGGAGTACTGGAAGCAGTACAGAAGGGCACAAGAACACAACCTTGAAGGGGAAAGAGGTCAAATTTTAATCATTCGTGACTGGATGGAATCAGAAATCTTTGATCACACTATATAAAACATTTTTTGGGTTCTTGGTGATGGGCATTTCTCTGCATTTTCACATTTTGTATACCAAACAATACCAATTCATTCACAATGCGTAATTTTTTTTTTTAGGCTTACAAAACAAAAACTTAAAAACTGCTTTCACTAGTGCAGATTTTTCGCATCAGTAGCTCTTTTCAAGATAACAGAATAAAGTCACCATGAAAGAAACGAGTACGGCATGCAGAATATCTTGTTGATTGTAAACGTAAATATGGGACCTTACTCCTTTATGTTTGCATTTCCTAAAATGTTGAAATACATTAAAACAAACAAACAAAAAAAAAAACAATTTAAGTCCACAAAAAAAGGCACATGGGAGAAATTTCATTGACCTCTGTTTAGTTTTCTCTGCTCGACGGCGTCTCTAAGATAGGATTAATGTTGTCGATGGGGCCTATTTTTACCTTAATGATTTTTCCTAAATCTGACTAAGCAGTTTTGTTGCCTAAACCTGCCCAAACCGCCTCTGAAAATTGAAAATAATACAAAAATAAAGAGAGCCATCTGCCAGAAATCCTCTTTGGCAGAAAGCCCTAAAGGCAAACGTCTCCAAATAGCAAAACAAAGTGTATGCATTAGTTGTTTTAAACCTACAGTATGTACGGGAGATATTTTAAGCTGAAGTATACGTGCAGGCTGTCGTACTGATACATTATCACTGACTGCCATAAACAGAAACAACATTCACTTACTTTCTGAAACAATAAACAATATTAAATGTTTCTGCACTGTGACAACTTGATTTAGTCACCATTATTGTTGGGGTTAATTGACTTCCGCCTTCACACACTGGGAAAATTGAACAGCTCATTATGGGGTTCTGTCACAGGTTTAAATAATATTTAAAAGTTCTCCAAGTTCAGCGTTTCTTGCATCACGGACCAGATTTTCTTTTAGGAACTTTTTCAAAAAAAAAAAAAAAAAAGCAAACAAACAAAGACTCCTGGAATTTGTCCAAGAAATTGTTATCATGTATGAAACCAGAGTGGATAAAATAATCCTTTTAGTTTTATTTTACAGACAAATGTAAAAAAATTTCTGCTGTCTTTGGTATTTTTAACACAGTCTTGGGTCAAATAAACAACATGCCCCACTCAATAAGGTTATTTGTCTCATCAGCTGCAGACAAAATCAAAGTAGAGCTAATCAGAGCATGCAAAGCAGAAATATGGTGCAAAAATCAATAATTGGCAAAACACCCACATGCCCCAGGTGTGAAAGCCAGCATTTTTCAACTATCTGAGCTTCTCACGTGTGGTAGTCAAAGTTCAGCTTTTGCATTTAACAGCCACATTCCTGATGTTATTTACTGTTCTCTCCCTTTTCAGCCTTGTCTCTCTCTTTTAAGAGAAACTCTCAGCCATTTCTCCAATTTGTCAGACTTTTAGTTCTTCTTAGACCAAAATGGGCCAAAAGTCATACTCAAGTATTTTTAGTTTGAATAACTTTATATGTCCTATATTGCCAAAAGTATACACTCACCCATCCAGATTATTGAATTCAGGTGTTATAGTCACTTCCGTGGCCACAGGTGTATAAAACCAAGCACCTGGGCATGCAGACTGCTGAATTCCAACGTGGTACTGTGATAGGATGCCATCTGTCTGTCTGTCATTCTCTCTCTGCCTCTTTATGTGTGTGTCTGTCTCTCTCTGTCTGCCTGTACAAACTTGCTGGACAATATTTCATAAATGAAGCCAGTTTTTCTGAATTCTTCAAACATTTTTTCCTCCAATTCAATTAAATTTTAGTCATTTCATTTTCTACCATTTCACAATAACGGTCGTCTCAAAGTGCTTTGTATTAGTAAAGACAATACAGTATTAGACAGAGAACTTCAGTGATCACTTTATCCCCTATGAGCAAGCCCTTGGCCGTTATAGGGAAAAAGAAATGGGCTCAGGGAGGGGAAGCCATACCAAATACGGGGGGGTACAACAATAGGACAAAACACAAACTACAGGAGAAAGTAGAAAAAAGTTAATGATATGCAATATTGGAAATGCATGGGAAGCTAGAAAAAGGGGAGTGAAGGGGAACAATCGAATGCTGAGTGTGTCGCGCAACATCCCCCAGAGGAGTGAATGTAGACCAGGATAACTAAGGGATGGTTTGGGGTAACCTGATCCAGCCCAAACGTCATCAGATAGGTTTCAAGCCTAACTTCATAAGTACGGAGAATATCTGTCTTCTGAGCGCCTTGAGACAACTGATATTGTGATTTGGCGCTATATAAATAAAACCGAATTGAACTGAACCCAAACTGGGAGCTGGTTGAAAACTGTAGGAACCCCAAATAAGCCTGCACCCTGAGAACAGAGTGCTCTACTGGGATAATTAGATTTTCTTTAGCATATGATGGGGTCTGCTAATTCAGGACTTTGTATATGAGGTGAAGGATTTTGAATTCATTTCTGGATTTATCATTGAGCCAGTGATGAGTAGCTTCTGTGGTGGAATGTGATCTCTTTCTAGTCCTCATTAGTACTGAAGTAAACTGAACTGAAGGCTTTTCAGGGAGCCTAGAGGAAACAAATGCATGAACTATTTTTTTTCCCACATTTTTTTCTTGTTTGAGGATAAATGCCTTGAATCTACTGCCTCACCTTTAAGTCACATAACCAACAGGTTCATCTCAGTTCACAAATCCTTTTTGAGGAGTCACCATAACTTGACTAGAGCTGAAGTAGGCAGCAGAGAGACTTTGGGTTCCCCAGAGTGATCTACATGATTGAAGTGTGGTGATGTCAGTCCCTGTGGAAGACAAAGCAGGATGAGCTCAGTGTTATTGGCTTTGGCTTCTCTCAATTCAGTCGAATGTCAAAATATTAAAGGTCAAATCTGAGAGATGGAAATATTATGAAAAGGTCTAAAGCATGCTCTGAGTTTTTATCACCAGTCTCTTGGGGCTGAACATTTGACAGTATGGTGACACTGCATGGCTGAAATTAAGTAGCACTATTTGGACTCACAGCTTACCATTTTAGCTCAATTAAGCCCATTATAGCTAGACAGTGTATCAGAATAAACAAGTCAAAGAAAATAATGATGATAATGAAATAATTCCCACTAATATACTGTCCCTTTATATACTAACGCATCAGTCTGAATCATAGCCAAATATCCCTGTTGTATCGAGTGCTACGTTTTTGTTCATTCCCTCAGCGGTGAGAATCTGTTTTGTTATTTCATTATGCAGGAATTGGTTTTCTATTCAGAAGGCTCAGCTATTTGCTGCTCCACTTACCCTGACAGTAACAAAGTGAAACTTTAATCTCCCCTCAGTGTCAACAGCAGCTGATAGCAATTACGGAGAAAGCCTGGATACTGAAGTGGTGCGTTTGACTCAAAGAGTTGACCCACATCCCTCACTGAAAATTTAACTGAGTCCTCTTTATGTTTGCCGCTGCTGTCCAAGCCCAAATTTCTTTTCTGCCCCTAAATTGAATTAAGGAGCTACGTGACTGAAGTAATTATACAATTGTCTGGATCTGTGCAGATTTTAGCATGCAAATCAAAACATTATAGATATTGCTTTTATTCCCATTCTAGTCCCATACTAAGTGGCGTTTTATAGTTAAACAATGCAAATTAGACGTTGTAATTTTGGTAAATTTAATCTGCATGAAGCCGGAGCAGAAAACTGGAGGCATTATCTCTGCCTGGATATAGTGAGCGCACTGCCGTTTTACCCACTGACACTTAGGTATAATGCAGCCTTTGCTGTGCTGCAGCCAACACACAAAGCTCCTGCTGTGTAAGAGTGAGGAGCTGTTGCACTGCGAGCTTTGCTTCCTCTGACACAGAGCAAAACAATGGTGGAGCCCACTGAGCACAAAAGCAGACCTTGAACTGACTCTGTGGCCTGGCAGATGTTTTGGTGTGCGATTATCACGACTCTTTAAGTTTACATTAACATTTGTCTACGGAGAGCAGGTGGAGCGTGTCAGTTTTAATTATGTTGGTTAACGGAGTTTAAATCGAGCACACCTTTTGTTAATGTGTTAAAATATCAGCTGATCAGGTGGGGAAATTAAGGCTGTCTTTCATTTTGCAAAATTCTGTTACGGAGAGAGAGATATCTGTCACGATGTGTCAAAGACACAGTGAGCAGTATGAAGTCGTACTTAAAAATGTCTCTTAGCATATCTAGAGGAAATGCTTTAAGTGAGAAAAAAAAAACAGTTTCTTAACTACTCAGTTGCTCATTTAAACTGTAAAATGTTCACTGATCGTAGTTTCCCAGAATCCTTGCTTGTGAACTTGTATTAGAAAATCATGTGAGTTCAGGCAAGCTTTCCATATAGGCACATTTTAAGGGTGAGGAGGTGCGCTCTCCCAGATCCCAGAGGAATCTTACCAGCAAATTTAAATTAATACATATCTTTTTTCGACTTTTTCTGACTGAAACGGTTTTAATGTGGAGATTTTTTGTAACAAAATGTTTACACTGTTACACTAATGTATAGTGTGCATCCCTGAGGTCTCACACATTAGAGATTTGGAAAGCATTTTTCTTTTCACTTCTTAGTTTTTACATTTAAAAACTTTTTTCCTTTTTCTTTTTTTTTAATACGTATGTTTACCAGCTAGAGCTGTTCCTCTGCCTTCGGTTACACATTGCTGCACATCTTGATGCCCTACGACCGCTTGTAAATCTGTGCTGTGGAATAATCTGAAAATGTTGTCAGGACTGTGTATCACATCACCTCTGTGTGTGTGTGTGCGCGTGTGTGTGTGTGTGTGTGTGTGTGTGTGTGTGTGTGTGTGTGTGTGTGTGTGTGTGTGT
>JAVDPK010001828.1:1054502-1079685 GCA_034780415.1 Cichlasoma orientale | reverse complement strand
TTTGTCACTACTGTCACTGGAGTCACTAGTAGTATTGGTGCCTTTTGGAATATTTTAATGCAATTATTTAAATACTATAAGGCTGACTTTGTGTTTAGCACGTGATGTTACAGTGTAGCTGTGGCAAAAGGTTTTGGCAGCACAAATTTTGTATTTTATAGATTTTATCACTTTTTATTTAATTATTTTTCTATCATTTTTTTCTTTGATATACCAAAGAACAGTCATAAGCATTTAATAAGTTTCATTGCCAAAACTTTTCTGGGCATGTTTCTTTTTTTTTTTTTAGATAAATAGCATTAGTTTATTCGGTCAATTTATTTTTATATACATTAAAAATGAATCAGACTTTGACTATGTTGTCAACATAAATTCTTTGGACTTTGTTCAAGCTCAGTAGATACATATCTTTCTAAACACATTAATCTATATGAATTACTCAGCAAAATCATAGATATTAGCTGCTGGAATTTAGTTTGAGCTCTTAATTGAAATTCTCTTCTCCACAGTGTGCCTTCTCAATATTAACTGAGCAAATTTCTGTGACTGTGGAATTATTTTAAATATTCTTCTAATTCACTGCCGCATTTGTTCTCATACTTTGCTATGTACCACTGCTATGAGCTGAATATACCAAGAAAATAACCTGAACAGGCAAATTATCTGACTCAGCTCCCACAGCAGCAGCCCTGGCAGCACAGGAGCCACCTGCTTGGAGCTTCACCAGAACAGCTTTCCCATAAGAGAGTTAGTAAATAAGACTGAGTACAATGTGGGTAAAAAGCAGATGATGAAAGGTAAATATGAATTCCAGGTGGGGTTTTTTGATCTCTGCTTTTGTTTCCCTCTTCTCTGGCAAAAAGTGCCTCAAGCTGGAAATCGGTGGCCTTCAGTGTTCATTTCCGTGTAGTGTCTGAGATGAGAAGCTTCTCATCTCCCATATACCGACCCAGGATGTGACCCACCCTGAAGGGATGGTTGTAAGAGCTGATGTAGGATACATGGACAGGAAAAGCAGTCACTTGCTTTGTTAAAAAAAAAAACTGTCTTGCTTCCAAATCACATATTTTTTCCATATACTGAAAAAAGTCATATGGAAACATAGTCCTGAGAGCTTGAAGAGGAAAAAAAAGGCCTTTTTTCAAGCTCTCAAGACTACCATCACTTGGATTACAAAAATGTATTAATAAATTGTGATACAGTGGGGAAATAATTATTTGATCCCCTGCTTAATTTGTAAGTTTCCTTACAAGTTTCTCTCATTTTTGTGGTGGTTTAATTTTAATGGAGAGAGACAGAATATCAACAAAATCCAGAAAAAAAAGCTCATTACATAAAAGTTATAAATGAATTTGCATGTCATTGGGTGAAATAAACGCTGTTGCCGTGCAGCACGGTGCTGTGGTGGTTAGCACTGTTCCCTTACAGCAAGAAGGTCCTGGGTTTGACAGAACCATCTGGCCAGGGCCTTTCTGTGTGGAGATCGCACGCTCTCCCTGTGTCTGTGTTGGTTCTTGCTGGGTACTCCGGCTTCCTCCCACAGTCCAAAGACATGCAATTAGTGGGGTTAAGTTAACTGGTGATTCTAAATTATTAGGTGTGAATATTAGTGCAAATGGTTGTCTGTCTCTCTGTGTTAGCCCCGTTTTGCCCAGTCACGTGGGATATGCTCCAGCCTCCCACAACTCTGAATGGGATGTACAGTAAGATGGACAGTAAGATGGTGGTGGAGAGGTTGAAATGGAAGAAACTGATTCTGTGGACAGGTGTGCTTTAAACGCATAATGAGTTGAGATCAGGAGGATCTGTAATTGATCGATTTGGTTGATTGATTGTAATCTGTATGCCACATGGGCACACAGCCAGTCTGTGGGAGCAGGAATTTTGGCAGGGTTGTAGAAGATCAAATGTTTACTCAATGACATGCATATCAATTTCAAAATTTAACGTGTTGTATTTTTTTCTGCATTTTTGGTTGATATTCTGTCTGTTCCATCCAACTACCATAACAATTAGAGACTGTCCTTTTTTTTTTGAAAGTGAACAAACTTATAAATTCAGCAGGAGCTCAAATAATTATTTCCCCCTCTGTATGTGTATTAGGTACACCTAATGTTGGACAAAAACTTTTCTTCGTCTTGTGTTTCACTTCTACTGACTAATAGAGATTTTTTTCCCCTGGCAATGAATATGCTATATTAAATTACTAAAGACATCAAAGCAAAGAGTAGTACATTGAGGCCATAGTAAGTTCTAATACCACCAGATAATTTGGAACATCTTACACTGAGCTGATGCAGACACTGGATGCTTTATTTCTTCAATTTCAAAGGACCTCTTTTATGAAACACACATAGTTTCTGAAATGGAAAGTTCCTAATGGTCATCCGGGGTCTACTTAATGGTCTCTTATTGCTTGCTACTTTCGTATTTATGAATGTACAATTCTTTCTGAGTGCGGACTTTAGGAAACAAACAAGGAGACACAGAGGCCAGTCAGCTGTGGGCAGTAGAAGCTCATCTCTGACTGCAGACTGCCCTTCTCTGCAGAGACGTTGATTACTATGGAGCATGCCCCAATAGATGTCATTAATCAAGTTAATGAAACATAATGTCAATAAGAACCCTAACAAGATTTCCCTTGCAAACCAATGGCCTGCCTGACATCAACATAAGAAACCCTGCTAATGGAGTGACTGCTACCCCTGTGTGATGAGGAGGATTACAAGTGTTAGCCACAGAGTTGTGTTGAATAAGCGCATGTTAAGAAGAAGAAAAGGGGAGCACAAACAACTCTGCATTGCTCCTGGGTGGTTTATTTGTAGATTCAGAGAGCAGACAATTTTAGAATTGGCTGATGTTATTCCTGTTGAGCGAAAACAAAGTATGAACTCAGCACATGGGGAAAAAGCACAATTATGTTTTATTAACTGATTCTTAATGAAATTATCTTTCTGGTTAAAATCAGTTCCTATTTAGCTATTAAGGTTGGTGAGATTCTATATTTATGTTATTAATAAGAAATCCCATGAAAATATTAAAACACCAGCTGTGTGTTTGTGCATAAATATACCTGTCTGCCACAGTATTGATGACTGCTTTTAATTGAAGACTATTACACACAGCACTGTGTAAAAGTTTGGAGTCTGCCTTAATTTCAGTGGTGTTGGGGGTCTTGTCTACATCGATGGAATTATGAACAGAGAAAAGTCTCAGCAGGTTTTGATCCACCATCTGATATTATTTGGAAAGTGTCTGATTGGCAACAGCTTCATTTTTCAGCAATTATCCCAAACACACTGCCAATGCAGTAAAAGCTTACCTGGATAGAAAAACACTCAGTGGAACACTATAAGTCATGGATTGGCCTCCGCAGAGCCCGGACATCAACATTACTTAAGAAGTGTGGGATCATCTTGACTGAGAATGGAACAAAAGGCAGCCAACATCCAAAGAAGAGCTTTGAATGTCCATGAAGAAAACCATAGAACTATTCCTGAAGACTACTTAAAGAAATTACAAAAAAGCTTACCTAAGACAGTTCAGGCTGTGCTGAAGAGTGAAGGTGGTTCAGTGAACAGTGTGTTTATCATAATGGAGTAATGTGCCACTTAATCCAGTGTTGTTCTCATTCCTTTTATACATGTAAATATAGTCTTTGCAGCTTTCATGATATTCTTCAAGGTAAAGAAATTGGAAAGTATTGTAGACTGTGTAGTAGGATTAGATGGAAGCATGGCTCCACCCAGAGTAACTGAGACTTGTGAACATCAGTATTCTAAATGACCGCAGTGACCCAGGGAAGAGATCACAGCAGACACGGTGATGTCCCTGTTCCTATCCGTATGGCCTTTTTTAATCTCAGTTCGCACCCGTCTGTGGTGTGTCAGCCTGTTATATCTTTATTTATTATTTGACATCACACAAATGACCCCTGAGTGCCTCAGATATGTCCTCTTGCAATTTGTTTAAACAATTACTTGTCATTGCTTAATTGGGCAAAACGAAAGGCTAAATAATCATCACTCATCTTCTCTAGCTGTTCTCTCTCAGTGTTATCTCCCTTTCTGACAGGTACATAATGGTTACATATTGCTCTTAATGCAGAGATGCTGTAAAAGCCAATTTCCTTCACCAAGTGCTAGTTGAACTTTGATCTTCAGTAATTCCCTATGGAATGTTAACTCATTACAGGATTCCACCTGACAACATTCTGTACATAGTGAGGTCTCCTGTATGGAAATTTGTACTTTATAATGTAAATATACATCAATGCATATTTAAACAAAGAAGAAAATTTGAGAAATACGTGTTGCAGATCCAATCAAAAGTGCAGGAAAAAAAAAAGCAATGGATTATAGGGTGTGGGGGAGGTTATGGGGGATGTTGGAGTTTATTTTAGCCTGAAGTACCCGGGGGATGCGGCACAAATTGGCCACAAAGGATGGTGTTGTATGAATTTGTACAGATAAGGTTAGTATATGAATAATTACATGGAAACCAAAAACAATAAAACGAGGTTGCTGACTAAAAACTATAAACATCAAATTTGCTTCTAGTTGGTAGCCCCCCGGGTTGTCAGAAAAATGGAGAATGTCATTTACAGTAAGTGACATTCAATGGGTGTTGCATTGCATCTCGCAACAGCAGTTAATCAGATTAGCGTACAAGAATGATGAAAACAAGAATATGAAGTGAGTAACAGATTTTATCGTGGTGCACAATTGTAAAAGAAAATTCTGGATAAAGCTACTTAAAAGTATGGATAAGGGTGGACATATAACGGATTTTATCTTTGAAAGAGTCTTAAATCTGTCTGTCTACTTACATAAATATTTCTTTGCGTTGGCCGAGAAGAAGGATTTCAATTAAACAACGTTAGACAATAATGTAAATTACATAGCTCATGCAACTAATCTGGATTACAATTCTGCAGCTAATCCAGACAGCTCCTCTTCATAAGAATATATCAATATCACTTTTGTCAGGGGGATACGATTTCTCAGCTTCCACTAAGCACTTTCTAATGGCTTCATATTATTGTCATTAGAATAGGCTTACACATTACATTATTCAGTATTGTAACAATTTCACGACAGCTTATCATGCAGGTCATAATTTGTATTACAATAAAGTACTGTAGTTCTTGACTGAGTTACTGTTTTAAAATGATAAAAAACATCATGTACAGTGGGGGAAATAATTATTTGCTCACTTCCAAAGAAATCAACAATTACTATTTTTAATGGTAGTTTCATTTTAATGGAGGGGGACAGAATATCAAACAAAACAAAACAAAACTCCATTTTTGTGCTGAAAGCTTCCATAATTACACAACCTGTGTTTTAATTAATGCACAGATCCATGTAAAATTACAAAAATGGTGGTACTTTTACTGTCATTTTGTCATCGTTTACTGTAATTCTTTGTAATTTTTAATGAATGCATCAAATTTTAGAAATGTATTTTCAGCATTAAAGGAGAATTTAACTTTTATTGTTTCAATAAACATTGTATATATGTGAAAATATGTTCAACTTGCTACTGTATTTTTATAGTCTTTTTGTGTGGAAAAAAAATCATGTTTTATTCACAGCCTCAGGTTTTTTTTTTACAGTAGACATGTAAATTCAGAGCATGTTTTTTATTTTACTGATACTTCATGTATTTAGAAATAACAGGAAAATTCTGTAAAAATCAGAGACTGTTCAGTTCTTTGGAACTGAGCAAACATACACATTCAGGGGATAACAGAATTATTTCCCTCACTGTAAATATGTATTCAGTGTACAAACAAGAATTAATCATGTCACTCACTATTTAATCATGCAGTCTTTCATTTAATGAACACACACTATTTAAATGTTAGCCTAGCCAAATTTGCATATTCTGAATGTAGCTATTTCTGTGTGAGACAAATCCACTCACAGCACACCTTGCTAGTATTGGTTGGACAACCCTTTTCCCTTCTGAACTGCCTTTAATTCTTTGTGGCATAGATTCAACAAAGTGCTGAAAGCATTTCTCAGATATTTTGATCAATATTGACATGATAGTGTCTTGTACTTGCTGCAGATTTGTCAGCATCCATGATGTGAATCTTCTGTTCCACCACATTCCGAATGAGCTCTATTGGATTGAGATCTATTGTCTGTGTAGACCAATTGAGCACAGGGAACTCACTGTCATGTTTAAGAAACCAGTTTGAGATTATTTGAGCTTTATGACATGGTATGTTATTCTGCTGGAAGCAGCCATCAGGAGATGGGTACATTGTGGTCTTAAAGGGATGGATAAGGTCAACAGCAATACTCGGGTTGGCTGTGGCATTTGAGCAATCCTCAGTTGGTACTAAGAAGCCAAGAAAATATCCCCCACACCATTACAGCACCACCAGCAGCACCCTGAATCGCTGATACAAAGCAGAATGGATGGTATTTAAAAGTTTTTTGTTTTGTATTGTTTTTTTCCAAATTCTGACCTACCGTCAGAATGTTGCCGTAGAAACTGAGTCTCATCAGACCAGGTAACATTTTTCCAATCTTCTGTTGTCCAATTTAGGTGAGCCCATGCAAATTGTAGCCCTAGATTTCTTCTTTTTAGCTGACAGGAGTAGCACTCGGTGTGGTCTTCTGCTACTGTAGTCCATCTGTTTCAAGAATGTGCTGTGCAATCAGATACTCCCTTCTGCATAGCTTGGTTGTAATGAGTGGTTGAGTTGCTGCTGCCTTCCTATCAGCTTGCAGCAGTCTGGCCATTCTCCTCAAATGTCTGGCATCAACAAGGCATTTTTGATCAGAGAACTGCTGTTCACTGGATATTTTCTCTTTTTTTGGACCATTCTCTGTAAACCCTAGAGATGGTTGTGTGGGAAAATCCCAGATCAGCAGTTTCTGAAATACTCAGACCAGCTGGTCTGAGACCAGCAACCATGCAATGTTCAAAGTGACTTAAATCACCTTTCTTCCACATTCTGATGCTTGGATTGACCAGATCATCTTGACCATGCCCACATGGATAAGTGCATTGAGTTGCTACCATGCGACTGGCTGATTAGATATTAGCTTTAACACACAGTTGAATAGGAGTACTTAATTAACAAGTAACACACATTTCCAACTGTGTATGTGCTAACAGATGTTTTGTAAAATTAAGTGCAGTCCAATACAACTGTTCAACCTTAAATTGTAACATAAAAATTATTTTAAATGATTAAAATCTTTAAGTATAATGAAAGACAATCATTTTTAGCTTTGATTGTCACTGTCAGAGTACTGTTAATTTACATATATATATAGTTATTATTGAGTTAGTGGTTTGCATTAGTATTCAAGTGCCTGTTAAACCAAGAGGCCGTTTTTTAAGTCCACTAATTGTTCAGTCCATTTGCAAAAACAAGAGAAGGAGCATATTAGCAAGAGCACAACAACATTACTAAATGCAATAATAAACATATATTTGAATTTGCAATTTGATCAAAAACTGCCCATTATAAGCTCATTAAGATAGTGTTGAAGCATGGCATTGTACTGATTGCATCCTATAGAGGTAACTATGGAGATTTTTTTTCCCTTAGGTTGGGTTACAGAGGTCACTCAGAGTTCACTTTACAGAGAAGCCTTACTTGAAGGAATGCAATGACTCAGCATCTGTGTGGAGTCACTAAGGCCACAGAGCTCCTCCTTTCAAAGATTAGGTGAAAAAAACACGTCAACGTTAATATCTGTGATTTGCAATGTCTTATTCAGTGAGTAAGGTATGAAGAGTAATGTGTAAAACAAACAACAGGTCTTCGACCCAAACCACATCAGTCATTTGTTGATAGAGTTCCATCTAATACTACCCATGTAAGCATTCCTGAAACAAATGCTTTTAAAGGTCAGAGAACTGCCACATTAGAGGGTAGGTGGAGCGAAAGTGGCATGAACACATTTGACTGGAGACTGGAGTCCAATTTATTTATTTTAACTTTCGCTATTTTATTTTGTTTTAACTTTTGGTTTGATTACATTTCAGCAGCAACTGGAGAAAAAAAACCTACTTACTGTTAAGATTAGGAAAATAAGATGCTTTGGGTAAAATTGCACAATATGAAATCTATTTTACAAACCCGTCAAATACTTCTGCCTCACATGCAGGTGCTGAGACCAGCCGACATTCTCTCTTCTTCAAGGCTACCAGAGGTCATTTTCCTTACAACATAACTATTGAACATCAAAACAAATGTCTAGTTTTTGTATAATGAGCCCTGTTACTTTTACTTGTATATTGCTGCACCTAACATCTGAGTCTCCTCATTGCTCCAGTGTGAGCAAACCTGGTACCATATGATTGCTACAAGAGTAACAGCCAGTGTATCCACATGCACCAAACCCAACAGTCTAACACAATAGTATAATTTCTATTTGTGAAGTCAGGATTGCTTTCTTGATGTGCTGAGCTTTCTCTCCCACTCACACAAACGTATACATTCACCCAAACACAAAGGTATAGTACACTAACACATAATATATGCATGCATTGTATGTATAACAGAGCTCTGGGCATTTTCCAGTGAGCTCATGGAAAGAGTGGGTTTGACACCTGTGCAGTGCTTCTGTAGAAATACAAAATCCTGACAGAGCGGTTTCACACAAAACAATGTCACCGCATCTGAAAATATTTGTGTAACAAATGAATTACATTACCTTTCACATGCCAGACGGCAATCCCAACATTGTACGAGACAAAAACAGAGACAAATCCTAAGAATTTGTGTTCTGGCCTCTGACTCCAAACTTAATTGATTGCCCCATTCTCACATGTTTCCAGGAAATACATATTTTTTTTTAATTCCCGGAGATTCTCTCTATCTAAGCTGCATTATTTCTGAGAGAGCTATGGTTATTGTTAATTAATTCATCTGGTGCTCCTTCCAGGAAGGATGTGTTTTATGATTTCATCAGTCTGCAGTGTCAAAAATAATCCACTTTTCCAATTTTCACTTTCTTTCCAAGTTATATCTGTGTTGTTTTCTCACAGTTACTGGTTAGCACACTTGGCATCTAGATTACTGGGCCTATGCAGCCAGTGGCACAGCAGAGCAGTGTCTTTAGATTAGTTTGACTTGAGAGTTATTGATCCCTTTGGGGAAATGTGCTCATTACAGCAGCAATAAAATTTTGCTTAGGGAGAGACGAGAATAATATAATTACACAAATCTAAAATAAACAGAAGGCGGTCAAGGTGCATCTCAGCACAGTTTGTGGGAAGGGAGTTAATTAATGGATGTTGTTTTGCCAGTTGTGTCTATTTATTGACATTGACGTGTTAACGTCTCACCTAACGCTGTTGCAGAAATGGCTTTTATGACCTTAGTAATAACTAAATCCTTATTTTGTGTTTCTGTACAGTATCTGTGTTTGATCAGACTTTACTTCATAACTCTTTTATAAACTTTCTTTACAGAGCGTGCATTCGTGTATGTCCAAATCTGAAAGGAACACAGACGCATCTGTCAGTACGTTTTCCTTCAGAACTATTGTTCTTTTCAGGTTTCCTCCTAATGAGCAGGTGGAAGATGATGATTATTCAGCTTCTCATCTAACTGGAATCTTCATCCTGATAAACATCCTCACACAAAAACAGACGCTTTAGATGAAAACCATGAACACGTTCTCTTTATGTCACAGTGTTGTGTATCCTTTGGTGTAAATCAGTTGACTGTTTTTTTTGTAGAAAGAAAGTGTTTGTGATTCAATTATATGTAGAGAAAGTGTGATTGTTGAAACGTTTGTCACTGTTTTTTTTTGTGTGCGTGTTCTTGTTAGTTAAATCCACAAGAGCGTTATGAGGTCATCAGCAAAATTGTACTGCTTTACAAGACAAAGCAGTTTTCTAGAGAAAACCAGTGCAAGTGGTTTCTTAATTAGGGCACACTCCTCTCTTGCTGTAGTTGTTCCTGTCAGGGCAGGGCAGCATGCTATAGACTCAGTTCACCCACTTGTTTGTGAAGCCTGGTTATGAAGTGCCTGCATGCTCATACTTTAGTGACTTATCAGTCAGGAGTTTCCCCTAAAGCATACACAGTTTTATTGTCAAATATCTTTGTACAGGGGGCTATAATTTAGAAAATGGACATTGTTTTGTATTAAATAAGTTGTGAAACTAGAGACAGAAGTGTTGGAAAAGTGTGTACTGAACAGTCAAGAGTTCCCCAAGGTTTCTATGCAGTCACTCTTCTTTTGGCAGAAATTGAATGGCAGAAAGACAGAAATGAAGATAACGCTGTTTTAAGGCAGTACACGGTTCAATCCCTAAAAACTGCCCCATGGTGCTTTGGATGGACCTGTATGTCCACCTATACTGATTTTGGAAGAAGGGATTTGCCAATACAATTTAACAAGTAAGCAAACTAGCTAACCTTGCTAGACCACTAACTAAGTAGGTAACTAGCCAATAAGTGAATGAGTTTATAGGATAAAAATGTTAACCAAAATACTAACATTAAAAATGACTTTTTTTTTATCACTTGCAAGGTGCGGTTCATGACATAGCAAAGTTGGAAACATCAAATCTTTATCGATAAAAAGCATGCTAAGGTCAGATGAGAGGCTGAGCTTTTTCATGACGTTGGAGGCTGTCCCTGAGGATGCACTCTGCAAGGGTGAACTGATGCTAAACAAGGAAACATTGTTGCTGTAGTCTTTTTCTGGCTCTCTTGAGAGCTAATTACTACTCTGGCTAACTTGCATAGTTGCAGCATTCTTTCTAAATTGACATTGAAACATTGTGATGGCTGTGTAAGTATAAAACCAGAAGATGTCAACGTTTATTCATTTACCATATCACTACAGCTGAGTTCTGTAATACACGTTTATGAAGAAAGACACCATCAAGGTGAAGACTCAATTCTAGTCACATGTATGTCAGATGTAAGACTGATGTACCTTTGCTCTCTGGAATTTGAGATGACCTTTAAGAGCCATTAATTGAAAAAAGCTTGAAACAGATGGATTTAATCTTTCATCAACCCCAAATGTATATCTATACATTCTCTATTTTCTTTGTAGTCATACGAATTTAAGTAATAATTGTGCTGCATAATTCAAACGCAAGCCCAACATTTTCATTTGCCATTCTGGTGTAAATAATCTGTCACGTTTTGGCAAAAGGCAGATCCAGACAACAGCTGGCAGGTTTAAAGTGTTTATTGTTAAGGAGTGAATGATTTACTGATAGAGAGTAGTTGCTGGTGGTGGTGGGGATTCAGCAGCACTGCAGGTTTGCACACGAGAGCGCTGCCAGGAATGAGATGAGGAATTAGCAGGAGTCCAAGAGGTGAATATGGTTCATAATCATTTGCATGACCTCTATTTATATTTAATGTTTAAATACAGTGAAAAGTACTATTGTCCTGAATAATTCACTGACACGTGTTCAGCTGCTAAGTGAGCCCTTGGTCCCTTAAAACAGTGAAACAGTTTGTCCTGTTTTCTGTCAAAATTTTATTATTTTTGTCTCTCATGTGATCTTAAAACTCTAACAATTTCTCGAAACTATACGCTTCATCTGCTGTGGCATTAAAAGATGTTTTATCTCTGAACAAGAACCTTGAAAGGTCAATTTTGAATAAATGAGAAAGGCACCCTTGTGTTAGTAAGTCAGGGGGTACCACTATCATGGGGAGGGGGGGATAAATAGAGGCTCTGGTACCTTATGTGATGGGAAAACATTGGCATGAACCAACCACTGACTGTTAGGCACAAGTAATCTCCATACACAGTATGCTGAAATAACCTTGATGGTGGAAACTGAATTTGATTTAGCGAAAAGAAATAAGTGATGCTGTATTTTGAACGGGATTTCCATAAGGTAATAGGCAGCACAGTGAGCCACAAATAGGATTCCAATTGTCCCATTAGCCCTGATGAAATCAGGAAAATGTCTGGGCAAGGCTAAACATCCAGAACTGATTGAAGAGAATGTCAGAGGAGTTATAGTTATTTCTGACCAGAAGCATTAGATTTTGTGACAACAGCTGCAAAGATGCATTGCATTAATATATTCTAGATATGGGTTTTCCCAAATCATTTGGTTTAAAAAGCTCATGTTTGGGGTTAAGCACACGTCACGGGATTAATATCCCACATTAATATGGTTAGCATTTTTGACCAACTGAGCATTTAGACCTACTAAATACTTTGCATTTGCCTGTCCTTATTTTATTTCCCTGTCCCCTGTTAGAGCTAAAGTAACTTACATTTAGAAAAAGACCTTTCAGAGCTCCATAAAAATGCAAAATTGCCCATAAGTCTCTGAGACAAACTGCAGGAGGTTGAGATAATTCTATAAAAGCAAGTGCG
This sequence comes from Cichlasoma orientale, assembly GCA_034780415.1. NCBI lineage: Eukaryota > Metazoa > Chordata > Actinopteri > Cichliformes > Cichlidae > Cichlasoma > Cichlasoma orientale. Next base: position 1,067,341 of record JAVDPK010001828.1, on the reverse strand, counting down.
AGAGGAGGCAACCGTTTCATTGGAGAGGACAGAAACAAACAGCCTTTCATTTATTTGTTGGCGTATAAAAGTTTAACACAATTCCACTATTTTTTTTTTTCTTCAGCAGGCTTCAAACTCACTTAAGAGGTATGGAAGCTTTTAACTTTCTCAGCAAAATTGTAAGAGCGGAAGACATTGGCTAGGAGTCAGGATTTTAAGTGTTATTGAAGACATTACACTGGAGTCTTATTGAAGTTATGCTGGCTCTGTGAGAGTGTTCCCATTTTAATTCAGAATGAGGAATAAAATAAGAGCGATTTAGCCTGGCAGGAATCGCAGGATAAATTTTTGACATAATGTCACTTCATCTCAGGGCGTGTCATTACTATTAGAAATGACAAGGCAGTTAGCAGTTAGTTGAGAGAGGGCGAGGAAGAAGACGGGAGAGACGTGTGGGTGAGAGAAAGCAGGATCGGATTTGAAGGGTGGAAAAAGGGAAGCGTTTGCCAAATGAGAGAGAAGTAGCTGATCAGCTAGCAGGGAGGGAGCTGCCGCAATTCTAAAAATTCATTACTCATTTGTTCTATTGTCACGCTGATGAGGAAGTGATCAAAAATAAAGCTGTTCTGTTTGTTCGAAAACAAACAAGCGCTATACTGTGATCGTAAGGCACAGCAGCATTTCCCTCCAGGATTCTGTCTTTTAACATACCACAGTCTTCTTGGTCTCCTGGAAAATGTGGGTTAATCTGTTGCAGAGGAGCAAGGTGGGAAATTGCCTCATTTGTCAGGAAAACATTTATGAGTTTTAAGCTCATGCTTCCATTTTTCCCCATCGTATCGATCCATTTTGTACCATCTGCAAGCTTTGTGAATGGATTGAGCTACCATGCAAACAGAGAATTTGGTGTCCCAACATCGGCGGGGTGATCAATGGCAGAGACAGCCCGGGTCAACAGTTTCGATGCCTGTGTTTACTGAGGCAAGGTATTGAAAAAGAGACGGGCTGGTGGAGTACAGGGTGCAAACTAGAATCAATAGAACAGCTATCATCATTTGCAGGGTTTATTAATGGCTTTGCCCCTAGCTGGGAAAGAGAATAACACTCACTCGCATTTGGGCAACCAGCACTTCAGCGTTTATGCAGCTGGCTTCCTATCAATCATCATAGTGTAAGTTGCTCTCAGCAATGGTCTGGCTACCTCAACTCACCCCATCAAAACGCCCCCCTCAATCATGTAATGAATGGCATCAATTATGAGACCAAGCTGCCAAGATATACAAATGATTCAGAATGGGTCAAAGTCTAAAGGCAGGTAAAAGTAACTGTGCAGGGCATAGTTTAATTTACTTTCTTTGACTCGGCTACTGGCTGCAGCTCAATAGAGTTTTCTTGCATTTTAAAAAGTATGTCTTCCTGTTTGTAGGTGACTGCATCACTCACACTGGATACAGCCATAAGGCAATGAGTGTTTCCACCAATAGGTGTATCCTATCCTGGTGAGGAAATTTCCCTTTAGCAAAAAAGCATTCCTGCTCAGTCTACAAAACATGTCATAGCCTACATCAGACAGCAAAGAAAAGCACATGGTGGGTTTTCATGGCAGATGAATTGTTCCTACAGGATGTGGCAGCTCTAAAGAATAGGGAGTATGTTCAGTCAAATATGCCGGTGTAAAGCAAATGAGCAAATCCATTTTTCCTGCTGTCAAATAAAACTATTCAGCGCTGTAATAGATGGGAAAAAAAGACAAAAGGTCTGCTATTTTAGAGTTCAGAGGAAAAAAAATTAAAGGGATTTATTATTAATATAGAAGAAGAGATAGGATTAAAAATGTATTTAAACAGTGTAGTTAAGTCTATATGACACAAAGTAAAAGCAATGGCATAAACCTACAATAGAATAATGTACGAATACCAAACGAAAAGAATGATGGAAAGAATATTGAAAGTTATCCACTCTTCAGTCTCTACACAGATTAGAGCGTGGCGCTAGCCTTAAGGTATGTTACTGTGTCCGTGGGATTAGCCCACTTTAATGGAGCTCCCACTGAACTGACCCAGAGACTTGAAATTGTATCCTTGCTTGACAAAGTCTCCTCCACGGGCCAGCTAACCACATCTAAGATTACCATATCTGGACCCAATGCTCTGAAGTGTACCGACATGAATAGCAGAGCAGAGATCTAGGAGTGATCCTCCCGCTTCTTTCTTTTACAGTCATCTTCTTGCTGCAGTGCAATCATTCCCTTGTCTGAGACTTCACTAAATCTGCTGTACCTGCAGCAGAATAATGATGCAAGAATATATTTAGCAGTCCAAAAGAAGTCTTTAAAGGTGTATTCATTTAGTTCACTCACACTGTCATTCCAATCATTTGACAAGGCACACAAGACAAAGACTTTAATTAAGGATGGCAGATAACATGATAAAATAAAATTGTGGCTCTTTGATTCACATATCTTTCATAGTATAAGAACCTGCTTTCCTTCAAATAATTTGGGATAATTGGAGTCATATGTTATGCTTTTTATGTTTTGGCCTGTACTTCTCCATCAAGTGTTCTTTTATTGCAAGACTGCAAGATGAACAATGTGTGCACTCGCCTGTGAATTCTCCACAGAATTCCTGACAAGGCTTGAAAGATAGAGCAGGCATGAAATAGTCAGATCTCCATGTGTTTGACTGTGAAAGTGGAATAGTTGTCTCTGCATGCAAAGAAGTAATCCTTTTGTTGCTGCTGTTTATAAAGGGCGATTCCACTTATTTGTCACTTAGTGTAAAGTTTGTTTTGTATGTTCTCTGCGAAAGCTATTTGCAAATGTTGTAGAGTGCAATAAAAGTATTACATTTGTAAGAAGGGTGGCATTAGAAACATTATGTCCAAAGAGCAAAGCTGACTTCATAAGTTAGCAGGTTTGACTAATATTTAGGAAGACACTGCACATATTTAATTCCCCATTTTTAACAAAGCCTCTGAAAATCTGTTTTGCTCATTAGTTAATCCAAATTATCTCTGAATACAATGCTCATCCACTTATCCCCTTCAGTCATAATATTTATATTTACAACTTTATGCATACTAAACACAAATTAGCACATGAAAATAAACCGGGCTGCCTGAGTGGTTGATATGCCATGACTTTAGGAAAACATTAAAAAAATCTTCCAGTAGGGAACCCTGAGGCCCCCGGCAAATTAAAGTCTCATCATTATCTAACTTTATTCATATTGTTTATACCATAAGAAATTAGTGGAATTTTGTCTGTAAGGAACGGGTGAGACGTTTATGGCTGAGGGCACTTGCTGATGTGAAGTGCAAAAGAAATAAATTAATTAATCAAGTGGGGTACAGCAGCAGCCTCGAGGTTAAAGAATCCAGCTCGTAACAGAAAGTTTCCCAGTTTGAAGACCTACTTGAGCTGGAAGAGGCTATAGGGGACTTGATTGACTTTGTAACTGCTGTCAGCATGTGCTTGAGCCAAGGGACTGAAGCCAGGTTCTTTAGCCCTGGAGGTAAGGCAGGTATAACATTATTACAGTAAACTATATGCACGTATAAAATTTAAGCTGTCTGCACGCTGTAAAGCCATTCCAGTGCTTGTGTAGTTGACTCAGCGGAGATGCACCGTGGAGGTATTGGACAGCTCCCATGTGCAAATGTGTGAGAGTCTGCATACCTGAAATCAAGTGAGTTGTATTTATGCAGGCCAAAATTATGAATCAGCCTTTGAAAGACTTTGAAATCTGTACAACATCCTTGGCATCCTCGATCATTAGGCCCTGGATTCAGATAAAAGAAATCGCAAGGAAAACCCTACAATGCAAAAAAAAAGAAGAAGAGCAACGTGTCAGACAAGCAGTAATGCTGTAAATAGAGACTAAATAGAGAATGCTTATTCAGATAGAATTTGTAGAAACACAAATTTATACAATAAACTGCACGTTCATCTAGAAATTTGCTTGTGAAACGATGAAGGTATGTTTGGATCAAAAGCATGCGGGACCACTGCAAACGGTAAAGAGAACTCAGCAGCACCGCCACCTCTGCAAGACCTCTAAAGATGTGCAGTTGTGTTTTTCACACATTAACAGCAGATCGTTTAATTATACCCTAACACCTCGTCATCCCTGGCATCCAACATGGGGAAGAAATGATTGTCCACTTAATGTCTGATGTATCAAACACATTGATGTGCTGTTCGTATGAGATGATTATTATTTACTTTGAATACCACCTGTGAGTGGTCCTAAGGTTTTGGCTCATCAGCGTATATTCACACCAGTAAAGTATCATTCAAATGTATTTTTATGAATGCGCTTATCTCGTACAGAAATGTGATATAGTACATAGTACACACACATGCACAGTATTGTTAAATGTTCAGGGACCATGCTTGCAAACACACTGCAAAGTGTTGTTATGCTTTCAAAAAACCCCTCTTGTGACCGTGCAAAAAGTATAAAATATGCAAAACATGTTTTGCAGTTAATTAAAAATAAAAAAGGATGTCAGCACAAAACTAGTACAAACACTTTACAGATGATTAATTATAATGAACTGAAGGTCAGGCTTTGTAAAGGATAAAGACTGCTGTGTTCATTTGTGTACAACACTGATATTTATTGACATTTTGTCAGAAGAAAAACATTTTTGAATTGTGCAGAATCAGGAATGCTGCATTTTTGAAGAAAGGGTTGCAGCATGAGATTTCAGGGAAAATTATATCACTGTCGCTTTGAATTCTTTTCATCTTGCTACTTTGATGCAAAATTGGTTTGGTGCAGCCGAGCACTTAACAACATCACAGGGTGTGTGAAACATTTTTCCTTTTGCAAACAAAACACTGAATCCTAAAATCCCGTTTTGGGGATTGCTTTTTTATTTGTTTGTTTGTTTATTTATTTTTTGAGTGACAAAACAGACTTCTTTGTTTTAATGTTCTCTCTTAAGATCTGTCTGTACAATAGCTGTTTTCTCAAAAACAATTTAAAAGGAAAAGGACTTTAATAATGTCCTTTAATAATGAATAACTAAACAATGCTCTAATTGTTTATTGGACCACAAGCTGACACTTAATGAAGACATTCGAGGAATCTCGGCAAGTCCTGTCTATATTTATTTTAGCAGAATATCATATTCTGACATTACCTCATCAACATGAAACACACAAATAAGCACTGAGTTCAGAAATACATTATTAAACCAAGTTACTTACAAACAAAATCTTCCCACCATTTAACAGTAGGCAAGGGGCCTCTCTCTTTCAGTAATGCCTTATTAGTTTTTGTGCTAGGATGACTAGTTGACTCTATTTTGGTAAATTGAATGAATATGAGGAGGATCTGGTCAGCTCCAAGTCTCCTATCATTTTAGCGCAAAGAAACCAGGCTAAACCTGACTTCATATGCTGCAAATACTATCATTTTTTATTTCTGATCCATTCTAACAAGGCCAGCAGGTAGAGTGAACTCTACCTGCGATCAGTTTGGTTAAAGAGGAGGAATGACTTCAGTTGACCACAATTTTCTTTAGTTGAATGCAGCACTAAAATTGGACTTCAGAAGTAATACTTATTTCCACTGCTGAACATTTGGTTGTAAATTTTCCGCATCTGAGCTGTGAGAAAAACCACTGCTCTGTCTGTCCTCCAGTCTGCTCATAAGCTCAGAAAAAAAGCACAACTTCTTCTTTCAGTATTACAGGTAAAATTGTAGCACCCCGCCGCTCTATACGGGATCTAGAACCTGATACCCCAGTGGTGACCAAACTAGTTTGGGTGTTGGGTTCGATGTAAAGTGAATACTACAAAGGTTCACTTGTCTACAATGATCTGATAGCAAATTAACATTAAGCAGTTTAAAATCGCACACTGACTCAGACAACTCTTTAACCACACAACTGAGCGGTTACTGAACCTGAGCTCATAATGACATGGATCAAATCAATCTTTTAAAGCTGATTGTGACACAAATAAACCCCAACAAATCAGATGTACTCCAAAAAGGCATACCCTTTAAAATAATACTACATCATTAAAAATTAGCTTTCCACCAGTTGGTCCTTAAGTCACACATACAAATAATGCCACACAAATTACACATTGAATGAACAGTACTCACACATGGGCACCACTCACACTTTCACACTCACACAAAGTTGCAGGCCTGTTTGCTGCTCGCTGACTGTTCACCGAAAGGTCCTGAAAGATGGTGCCCGTCATGTTAACGAGCAATCCGTGTTAGCCGCTAGCCCGCTGATGCCTCGATATTCGTTTTTTTTGTTGTTGTTAGTTACTCTTCATGGTAGCAGCACCTTCAGAGCCAACACTGCTGCGTCTTTTTCCTCATTTCTCTCGTTTATTCCCCCCCCCCCCCTTCCCTCTCATTGAACCCCAGCCAATTACAACAGGTAGGCCAATGGACCACCTTCACTGACCACTCAAAATAGATGAACTGGAGTTACCTTCAGAGCTACTTCATATGAAACCATCACATTATCTTTCCACAATATTTTTTCTCTTCATGAAATAATACACATTACATTACATTCCTCATTTTTAATGTTACCCTTGTGTTGGTGTCCAAAGGAATTATCCATCCATCCATTTTCTTCCAAATTATGCTTATTTAATCCCTATATTAACATCAGGGCTGCAAAATTATTAAGCCATGCCTCCAACATAAATTTGGTGGCCCGAAGAAAAAAGCTGCAACCTCAGCAGCTTAATAATGAAGCCAATATGGAAGTGGCAAAAACTGCAGTTGCTTTAGGTGCCTCATCCACCACTTCGAATTATCACACTGGACCACTTCACTTGTGTTTTGCTGGTGCCTTTTTGGAGCAGTTTTAATGGATTATTTTACTAATATTATGGCTCGCTGTGTGGTACAGACCATCCCAGGAGTTGGTGTTTCAGTTTTGGTGTTTTATTGGTCTGTTGCTTAGCACTAATTAGCTGATATTATGGAAGCTTTTTTCCGCCACTGAAATTTATTTATTTTTGCTATCCATAACTCGAAATTTCAAGTTATTTTCTCAAGAAAATAAGTCAAAATTTGAGTAATGTATCTCAAAATTTTGCGTTAATAATTAGAAATTTCAAGTTAGCGCTGCGAATCATGAAGCTCCCTGAAAGAAGTGATTCCCTTGTTACCCGGAAGCAGATGATGCCAACACATGTGCACTCAAAATCGGGTAGCGACAGTATCTTATTAGGTCGCAGTTTATATTAGGTTTTTAACCTTTGAATGCTATCTAGCGAATAAGAGCTGCATAAAAGTTGTGAAATCAATGTTTTCATGTTGAACTGTTGGACAGGTGATGCTTTCAGCCTCCTGCTTCCGGGTAACAAGGAAATGATGTACCTTCACGGAGCTTCCTGATTGGCAGAGCTAACTCGAAATTTAAAGTTGATAAGTCAAAATTTCAAGCTATTAACTCGAAATTTTGCAATATGTAACTCAAAATTTCAACTTAACTCAACATTTTCAGATACTTAACTTGAAATTTCGATACATATAGTATCTTCTGTCATTAAAAGATCAGCATGGCTGCAGCCAACATTGAAACTTCAAAACACAGAGTCCAATACCAGTGTGTGACATCACAGTGACTTTATCTGAATACAATGCATATTTGGTCATTGAAACCCATACATCTTATGATATTTCAGTACGCAGTAAAGTGTTGGATTGACTGACCAATCAAATCATCCTACAATCCCTAAAGCAAGCATGGCTACAAAGCAAAATAGTCTGGCCGAGTGTAATCACATGGCGACCTGAATAAAGCACTTCACAGAACTGTTAATCCAGGATAACCCAGAAAATTCAGAGAAAGTCTGACTATGTTAAACTCTTCATGTAGCAGGTCCACTTCTGTTGCATTCACAATTTCTCTGTTCATGTTGGCGTAAAAGAGTAACAAACGTATCTTTATGGGGATTCTGTGTTGAAATTGGCAGCTACTGTTCTGCTCAGTTTCTTGCTGGCACATTTCCCCAGTATGGCTGCATTGTTACAGTAAATCCAAATACATCTCAACAGACAAGGATAAAGAAGGATCAGGTTTTCACAGAACATCCTGATCAGCATCTAGAGGATTTCATTAGAGAATCTTCCAACAATGGAGTTGTTGGAAGATTTAAAATTAACCTTCTCAGACTGACTCCTTCCAAACAGAACATTGCTAGCTTCAGAAATTCACTCTTTGCTGCATACTGTTGTATGATCTTACATTGGCTTTATTTTTGTCTGTTCTTTTTAATTCATTCCATTTTTTTCACTCTTAAAAATGTATCTGATTGGTAATTTCTGTCCAAAGTTCCTGTTGACTTCCTACTTTCAATTTTAGCTATTGTGTTTTTAAGGGTGTATATTTTTTCTGCTCTATCATCAGTGTAATTTCCATGATTTCATGAATGAATAAACCTGGAAGCCTGTACTTTCAAATAACATTGTTGAACAGATGTGAACAAGCAAAATGATCAAAATTCAAGTTCATTAAATATAAGTGCAAAATGTTTATTATAACATCCTCTAATGAAAAAAAGAAACCAAGTCTTGTTTCATAGAATTTATGTTTATGGTCCTTTTTGGCCTCCAGGGAGAAACTAAGCTGTTTATTGCTTCACATCATAAACCTGTGTCAGAAACTTCCTAACCAAAAATGACAAACAGCTCTTTAATAAAAAAATATTCTTAGCAAAATTTATTTCATGAACAACAATCATCCCAAAGGCGGAAGTAGATATATAGTTCTCAGAAGGATGGAAAAACCCTCAACAATAGCTCATCCTCGGGGCTGAAAGCTCTCAATGCATGCATGATCCAGTAACAATAACAACAAAATCTTGTAAACAACTCCCACACTGGGCAGTCACTCTTTTGCAGCTTCAAATTGTTGATATTTATAAACATACTGAAAATGTGCACAGTTTTGTGGGTTCTTTTTTTATTTCCACCTTTTTTTTTTCCCCCCCAGCCTATATTTATGCCTTTTCTACAGGGACTCCACAGCAACATCAAATTAACAAAACAAAACACTTGACTACTTTTTTTTTCTTCTTTTTTGTTTGTTTCCTCAGCAGACAGGATTTTTGTACTATATGAATTCGCAAACGATGTTTATATCACCTTCCCACATCAGTGATCCCGCTGAAGCAGCATTCCATAAATCAAATGAAACTCTGTCGGCATTACATCATAAAAAAAAACAAACTTCTCTTGGGGTGATAAAAAAAAAAATGGGCAAATCAGTCAGCCAATTAGAAGATGAAAACCGCTGATTCCACCGTTACGTTTTGTCAGCGTTTAATTGGTAAAGAGGTGATGATGGCAAATTTACGGAGGTCATACCTCTCCTGCAGCAGAGGCTTGCTTTAGGACAGTTTTGGGGCTAGTTTGAAGGACAAAAGGCCCACGGGAGCTGGGGATTGAAGAGTTTTCGAAAAGAGGAACCAGGCTTATCATTAGGCCATTTTGAAAACACTTTGCTCCACACATCAGTCTTGAGGTTGCACTTATTTTTCACTGCTTTGCAGATTTTTATGACAGTGTTCCTCCAGGTCTGCATTCATTATGTATAACAGAACGGTTGATGCGATTTCTACCACCCAGTATAATGAACTGCAAAATGTGTTTGTTGTCCACATATTTGCCCAAACCTCTGCATTTGTGATGCTGCAGCTCTGTTATCTCTCAGGCCTGGCAGCTTAAGGGCTTGGATTTTCCTCCTTGGAAGCTCCTATGCTCTCAGGCAACAGGTTCCTCTAATGATGGAAAATTATGCTTGTGGCACGTCAATTATGGTGCAAAAATACTCCTGAGCAGCTGCGTATCATTACTGGGGGCTTAATGTTGCTCTCATAAGAGGTTGTCTGTAGTATTGCAGTTTCCTTCACACTCACAGTATGTCTTACAATAGCACCAATAAAATATTAAACATAAAAGTATACAAATATTTCCTGAATTCTCTCCATAAGAGCCGCCTCTCCGTGAAACAACAAACTGCTCTTCTCTCACATGAAGTAATTCGCGATTTTACGAGACAAACCAGCGTAGCCAGATTTGTGAGTGAGTCATGTGTGATCACCCAACAGGGCTGATTTATAAAGTAGCACTGGCCTGTGAAGACCTATTAACTAATCACTGTGAGCCTGCCACTCCAGATGACCTCCTCTCCACAGAAACATAGAGAAAGAGCAGTTAAATGAAATTCCAACACAGTAGGAGCCTGCTGTCAGGCACCCTCCTCCATATGGCGCCTGTATTTTTCCCCCTCCCCTTTTAATTAGCACCTTTTGAAGGTAAGCGGGGGTTCTTTTTGCACAGTGCAGGTCAAAGGTGTGAAAAACAAAGTCTCCGTAAGAGGCCCAGGCTGTCCAGGCAGAACCACCAGGAATATTCCAGTTGTCTGTTTCAGTTTGAATGTTAAAAATAAATAATATGTACCTATATAGGTAACAAGCGATGATCTTTATTTTTAATTGTATTATTAGTTAATCTTTTGGCATTCTTCGGGGGTGGGGCTCTGCACTGTGGCCTTACAAATCTGATATTCAAAAGTATACATTGATGCACATTTGAAGACCACCTAATGCTCATAGCACAACATACTCCTTTATGTCCTCTCACAAGTTGCTAACTAGGACAGGCAAAATTATCTCCACATATCAGAATGATTTTCCTTAAAATAGATGCCCGCTTCAGTTTGGGCCAATATAACACCACATCTTTGGTGGTGGCACCTCATATGTTGAAATCATATTCTTCCACATACAGTTCTTTTCTCTAAGACTCTTTCTAAAAATGCTCTAAAAATTTTATGCACAGTAATTGGTATGACTGTAACCATTCTTTTTTATCAAAGCTCTAATATGGACTTTTTTAGTCTTTGTGCCTGGCTGCAACATCACCACCACCAGGGCATGAGTTTCCATCACTGCAAAGCCTCTTTTTTTTTTTTTTCTTTACTGACATTTCCTTCTGTGGTGCCCGTATGTGATTTTAATGGATTATGTGCCACCACATAATGCGTTAGAGGTCATAGCCATTCGAGTGTATGTGAGATCAGGTGGCGCTAAAAATCTCAGATGAGCAGAAGTGAACTGCATAATGTGGAGATTATAAACAGGTCTGTACGTTTAGCTACATCGCTCATGTGCAAGCAATCATTTGGCATTTCTGCAGTTAAATAAATACTGATGAGTGCAAAATTCGGGCATAATGTATATCTACAGGTGTGGCACAGTGGTGCATTGGTTAGCCTTGTCCTCACAGCAAGCAGATTCTGGGTTTTAATTCATTGGCCAGCTGGACCCCCTCTGTGTAGAATTTGCATGTTGTCTTTGTGCCTGCGTAGGTTCTCTTTGGGTACTCAAGCTTCCTTGCACACTCCAAAGACATGCATGTCTGCCTCTTATACTATGACAGCTGGGATAGGCTCCAGCCCCCCTGCAACCCTGTATTGGACAAGCAGGTAAGAAGATGGATGGATGGATACACAATGGTACAGCTACAGATTATACTGTATATAACAAAATGCCCACAAGTTTTAGGACATAAAATACTCAGATTTGTATGTCAGTTTCTGTAGTTTTTCCACACAAATGTTCAAATGCATTAATAAACATCCTCAAAAATCAATTAATTTATTAAAATTTGTTGAGTATCAAAATAGCCTTCATTATGTGGGTCAAACATCCAAATGAAGCAACAGTAAGCAAAGCAGATTAAGCGGAGAGGAAATGTGAAATATTAAACTAATTACTTAAAACGACCAATTCTAAATACTCAGAGTACTATTAAATGTTAGATTGCCAGTGTTTTGTTGCTAGTGATAAACTTGGAGTTGCAGTGGGAGGCCCTTTTGTCATTTTTCAGGGGATCATTGTTGCCAAAGCATGCTTGAAAATTCAGTCAATTTGGTGGCAGTGAACTATGACACTATTACAAAGTCAATTAGGTAGGCTACAGTCCAAAGCCCTCCTTTTCTTATGGCACAGTGTGGATTCAGCCCAGCCTAAGGCATTTCTGGACTGTACTTAAAGGAAAGAGGTCAGACAGAAGTCAATTGTTTTGATTAAAACCACTGCCCTTACTTTAGAAGAGAGGTGAAAAATAAAATACAGGCTATTATGCAGCCTTGTCATTTTTTTCTTGCACTTTGAAAGAGGGATCTTAGTGAAAAGCCTGTGTCAATCCGTCTGTTAATGGGATATCTGTGATGATATATCAGAGGTGAAGACTCACTGGCCTGAATTACAGGGCTCTATAATTAAATTCTTTTTTTTTTTTACTTAAATGCAATATGGCAGACACCACCTCCATCCAATGCTGTGCAAACATTGAAGGATGATTCATTGTGGCACTGTGTTCTGATGTTGAAAAACATTATGGTGATTAGCTTGATGGAGGCGATACAAAGTAAAGGTCAACTTTTCAAACAGACAGGTTTTGACTTGACTTTTGAACTTTAGTTAGTTTTTGTTCACCACTAACTTACTCAGTAATCTCTTTATAATCACTTCCTGTATAATTTGTGTGTCAGTACTGCTGATAACACAATAGATACACTTTTTTTCTGTTTGTAAGAATGCCAGAGGTGACGAGAATTTGTTTTTTTTTCTCTCTCTCTCTCTCTGTGCTGTAACTGCCCATATTTGTCAAACTGTCTCAGTCAACTCTCTCTCTCTCTATGTATGTTCAATTCAATTCAATTCAACTTTATTTGTATAGCGCCAATTCACAACAAACAAAAATTCACACATGCCAGCCCCACAGCAGCCTAGGCCTATAGCAGTATAACTAAGGGATGGTTCAGGGTCACCTGATCCAGCCCTAACTATAAGCTCT
>JAVDPK010001828.1:1015298-1053710 GCA_034780415.1 Cichlasoma orientale | reverse complement strand
TATATGTGTATATATATATATATATATATAATTTACTTGCTCATTTATTAAGAAAAAAAATACAGAAAATGTCAGCATTATATATTTGATCTCTGAAAGCAAATGTACATGTGTTAAAAACACTCCACAAATTGTATAGCAACAAAACATTTTTGTTAAAGCAGTCCAACTGTACTCACACTTACTTGTGAATTTATTTTAAAAAAAATTCAGGAAGAGGTTGTTTTTTTGTTGTTGTTGTTTTTTTTTTTAAAGAAAACAAAATTCAGAGAAGCCACTGATGGGTGTTAAACTGAAAACATCAACTATTCTGTTAGCCCTCAACAATTTTCACACTTACATGTCAAAAGGCCTGACGCTGGCTGTCACCCATCCTTTGTGCTTCAGCAAATTATTTATTTCAGGAATTTTTTTTTCTACAGCTGCAATTCATTTAAACTGAGAATTCTAAAGACACCCATGAAATATGTACAAGCAGAAATTAGTTTAAAAAAAAAAGAAAAAAAAAAGACCAAATTAAAAGTTTGATACTTAAAATGTGTATTTTCTGTAAAGGTAAACAGTGTCCCAGCTTTAAAGGTCACCTATTACGTCTTTTCTCACTCTTCTTATTTTTTTTTTTTTTTTTTTTTTTTTTAACAATGGTGGATGCTCAAATTAAACATGCCCAAAGTTCCAAAAAATAAAAATAAAAAATAGCATAAGGACAGCCTAGGTACAGGTAACCTCTGTGAAAGCTCAGGTTCTAAATGCTTTTTTTTTTTTTTTAAATCTTGGATCTTGGTATAACGTCACTGAGAGAAGATAACCTTAATATGGGGTCTGGCTGTGAGCACAGCAAACCCAGCCATGTGCTGTCCAAACCTTCTGTTTGGGAGGGGCAGCCAATCAGAAGGAAGTTGGCTTAAAGGGTACCTTTGAAGTGAAGGGAGATAAATGGGTTGTTTCAGACAGAAGATATAGTGAGAGGATGCACCAGTGCCCATGACAGCGCAAATAAGGACTATGTTGATCTGTGAATCATGAAAAACTGCTGTTAGACTCCAAGAATAAAATTACCTTTGGAATGGAAGTAATAATGGAATAATGGAAGCCAATGATTATTTTTTTCTTTAAGTGCAGCTGTTGATGAGAAAGTTCAAAAAGTCCCACCTACTAAAAAAAACTCTTTCAAAAAACAAAACAAAACTATTTTGTGCCCAGATCTAGGAAACTAATCACTAGCCTAACCCCTGGCAACAATCTACAGCACATTCATTGAAATCTGTTTATGCTTTTTGGTGATATATTGCCAACAAACAAAAAGGGCTGAAAACATAACCTTCCTGGCAAAGGTAACAATGACTGAATCTAGTATTGATTTTCAGTTTACTTTTTTCTGGGCAGTGTTTTTGCAAAGTAGCTGTTGCACTTTGACATAGAATTTATCACCATAGTCAAATAACGACAGCTCAATTCTGTAATATTATTTTAAATACTGCCAGAGGGTTGTGCATAAATAAGATAAAGAGTGTATGTGGGAAAATGGAGAAATATAAACTGAGTTTCACCGTTTTCTTCAAGTATTGGATTCTTTTTTCCATTGTCCATCAAATGTTGTTCTTTCAGTATATAATTTTACAATATATGTTGCACATCATTGACTATAATGAAAGTGCTTATTTCTATTTGTGCAAGACTGGTATTTGACTGGGACCATATATATGTGCTCTCAATTGTTTTAACACAATATCTCAAATTGAAGTCTGGGACCCGCTAGATATGCTTGAAAAGCACAAAAATGAAGCAGCCCTTTGAAGTCAAAAGCATCTAAAGCTTAAAAAAAAGAAAAGAAATCAAGATTGTGTGTTCCACATGTTAATTATTTCCTTGAGTGGCTTCTCAGGCTAAACACACAAAAAGACATGTGTGGTGAACAAATAACAGGGGATAGATGTACAATTTGGAAATTCAGTAGAGCAGAAAAACAACAAATTGTGTTTTCAGACCTAATAGCATTGTATTTTGTTGGTTTAATTGAACAGGAAGTGAGCATGGACACATCATAACAGATTACAGTACAACCAGGCACACTGGTAGGACTTGCAGTGGGGGGAAAAAATGTCTTGGAAATTCATTTTGGAAAAACAAATCCCATCAGTGGTTCCTGTTTTTTCCCCCTGGCACATCAGTCCCACACAGCAGTTAAAGTTACACAGTGTGCGCTTGGCAAGAAAAGAGAATAATTTGCAGAGAAATGATTTCAAATCTCCTCACATATCTATGAAAACAACATCCTGATGCAAACCAAGTCAACAGCAAATGCAACAGAATTGCCTTTGTATTGTGAATGCAGCAGAAAGGTAAAGACATCACAAGCAGAGTTAGTTTCTAGCATCAAACTGCGTTTCTCAGGATCCGGTTATCAGTTCCCTTTTCCTTAAACTTTTTGACTTTTCTACTTTTCACATTTCATTTGTAAAACCACAGCACAGCTCCCGAGAACATTGTAATGGTGAAAAGTTCACTTTTTAAATGTATTTTCCCACATACAGCTGTCATATCTTAAGTCAAAATACGATATGAACCCATTCAGTTCTGACCTCCAGTCAGATTACTTTCAGTAGTCCTCATTAATCCAGCAATGCCTGATGACTATTTGTGATTCAGTGCTATCTATATTTGCTGTGAGGACATCTGTGTCCCACTAGATTTATTTTTGTGAACTAACTTCACTCACAGAGAGGTCTTTACATAATGCATTCAAATTTGGGTAGCGAGCAGGAGAGTTTGCAGTGGAATTAAAAAGCAGTTGTTTTTTTTGTTTTTTTTATAGGAGTGCTGCAAGGTTAGCACCACTGTTTGTACAAGTAGTGACTTAAGCAGGGAATTACAGTATGTTTTACTTCAGATTAATACATGAAAGCCATGACATGGTAATGGGCTGTTGCTAATGTAAAATTCTGTTTAAGTAGAAAGCCTTTGTCAGCTCATGTAAAGTCTATCCTTAAGAATTAATCCTGGATTTTTCACTACTGCTGACAATATTGCAATATAAAGAGCTGTTGCCGTACAGTTCACAGCATAATAAAGGCAAGATAATATTGTGACATTTTGTCCTTTGTTGAGTCTGCATCTCATTAGTCTGGTCTTTTTATTTTAGGAAAAGATGGCATACATTATCTAGAAGAGTCATGATGCTGTAGGTTAAATATGTATTTCTCTTTTTATTTTCAATACATACATTTCAGAAAAAAATTTAGAATTTTGTAAATGTCTACAGTCTTCAGGGTTAAATAAAGGCCTCACTTTATATAAACCAGCAAGCCATCTCAGACATTCACACATGCAGTTGCTCATTTTGAGCATCAAAACATACTTCTCAAAAAAAAAAGGGGGGGGGGTATTTAAATAACACATCAGATCTTGATGATTTAAATATTCAAATTGAAAAGCTTTACTGGCATACACTACGCTACAGTCACATTAGGAAAAACAGTAGTTGGCATGACAGCATGACCAAAATTATGATTCTGCGCAAAGGAGTTGCAATCTCATTGCCTTTGAATTGGCTCTTTGAAGATGGGGACCCGGGTCTGCGACCGCTCACGATCCATTCTGTATTCAAAGTGACACTGGTGCATCAAGATAGTGATAAACTGGCAATTAGATGCAATTGGTTTGTTATAAGTTTGTGATTGAATGAGGTCAAGTTGGCAGTTAGTTGCAATCTGTATGTGATAATACAGCAATTGACCGTGACAAATTGGTGAAAGTCGCAAATCTGTTGTCCGCATACACAGAATTCACATTAACTGCCAGAACCTCTCGGATTTGAAATGGAAATTCAGAAATTCATCCACAAATGGTAACGTAATTGCTGCAGGATGGCAATTTAAGTGCAATCACAGTCATCTTAACTTTTTTTTTTTTTGACTGCCTTTCAACTGGCTTTTCTCTGCAGCCCCGCATTCTCTTCGAAATCACCAAATTATAGAGCCATCCATTCAAAATTCAAACATTGCTGAAGGTACGGTAGTGTTGTAATTCTTGAACATTTTTTGATTATTTGGTGGCTCCGGGAGGATAAAGACGCACGTGGTGACATTTTTTTTTTTTTTCATAAACCTACTCAGAATATTTCTAGATACTTTTTAAATTTTTTTCGTTTTCTTTTGTGACTGGAAAAAAAAACAATGTCAGTTACAACCAAGAAGCCGGCAGAGGAATTAGAAGAGATGGAATAAAATAAATAAATAAAATTTCAACTTTATGTCTGAGGAGGTCAGCAGAGTTGTAAAGCAGCAAGTGAACCTCGTGGGCCTAATGGAGTTGGTCCATTAGCTGAAGGCCACGATTAAGTAAAATGACCAGAAGAACAAATTGCTGGAACAAAGGACTGATAATTTGGGGACTATATTCTCTTTCTGATCATATTATCATCACTGGGCAGGATACTAAACACTGCAGCGATGCCAGGGCTCCAGCTGGTGATTCATGGCTTGGATTGGGATGTATTACGTTGTGGAAGTGCTCATCGCAAAAAACAAATTATATAGATAACCAAATGATAATTATCATTAACCTATAGCAAAAAAACATTCAAAGCTTCCTGTGAATTTGTTTTCAAACTCCCTTATATGCTATAAAAATCACTGTTTTCAATGTAATTTACAGTATGTCTCCACACATCAGACCCTTACAGTTATATTGGTAGCTTTACATGATTAAGCAGTTCACAAACAGTTTGCAGCTCATAAGGTCTTTGTCTTTATAGCACAGTAAGATAAATGAAGCCAGTACATATCACTGTAAAAATCACATCTACAAGAGTTGGACCTTTAATAACAGTGCTCACTAACTTTTACTTTCTCTCCGAAATTTCTATTGCTTTGCGGTGTTATTTTTAATGAGCCTTTCATATATCTGCAACATTTTTCCCCTTAATGTGACACGGTATGTTGACAAAGTGGTGAAGATGTTTTCCTCGTTTTCTTTCTCCGCCACGGTGACACCTTGAGGTGTGAAAAAAAGAAAAGCACGCAACTACAAAAGACTTGCTTCGAAGAAACAGCTCATCAAATTTAACAAGCAAGCCAACAGGAGGCATTATATTTGCCTGATCTTTAAATGTAGACTTGATTATGTCATCAGAATAATGTCTTTGATTGTAGTGGTTTATTATAGGTGGAGGTTTTATGCATTTTCCTTTTTGTGATCTAGCCCGTTATGATTGCAAAGATTAGAGAATACTGAGGAGGAGTCTTTAAAATATAGCCAGAGAAAAGAAAAAAAATATGCTCCACTTATTCATTATGTGGAAAGTCAGACTGATGGGCCGACATAGCAAAGTGAACATATAGTATAGTAAAGATGTCACACTATTAGGAAAAGAAAGCTAGAGCTTGACTGCCCGATCGACTGACTTGGCTTCTGATGAATTTATGCCATTAAAAACCATAAATCAGTTCAGTTTGACAGCCCAGTGTGTCCTCTTCATGGGGAGAAAAAAAAAAACAACCTCTCCCTGCAGTCTAAATCTAATTCTTGGTTATTTGCTCATGAGGTGTTGTGTCCATTCTGTGCTGCTGTGATTTAATCTGATTTGCGATGATAGAATCCAGTGTGGACACAGTTCAAACACAATAAGTGCTGTAGTTGTTGATATCTCGACTTTTTGTTGACATTTTCTTTAAAGAGTTGTGTTTATCTCACTTACAGTGCGTTGCGCATCCCCGTGTTTATTGGAAGGCATCTCACTATAAATAGAAATAGAAGAATAAAAGTAAGGAAAGGGCGCTCAGTCATTGTGACAGAGACAGACTACGTGGCTGTGGCTGGCCTGACACCACAGCAGCTATTTGTCACTATTAGTTTCCATTAATTTAAGTGAAGACATTGTTAGGATAGCACCGCGATAGTACTCTGCTGTGGCATGTGAGAAACTGCAAAGTGATGCGTGCCTCGAATGCTTGTCAGTTATCTAAACCCATCCATTTTGGTAAACACCCAGAATGACCGATAATGGAGCCTGTTTGAGTGAAATGGACAAGTGGGTCATCACACATAAATGGCTGAAGTGATGAAATGCTCTCATGACGGCAGTCAAGACACACACTTCCTGCAGCATGTCTACCATAAACTAAAAGATGATCTGAACCATTCAGACAGTTAAAGTGTTTTTTTTTTTATTATCCATGTTAAGCATCCCTTTCAGGATGCTAATAATGAGTATTTCCCCCGTCGAATTGCTGCCGGTCTTTGTGATTTGTTCAGTGTTGTTCAGATAGTTTGTGTTGTGGTCATGGACAGCTGTTTCCCTTAATTGGAGAAAAAATAATCAGAAAAAAGCTACATGCAGGAAAGATTGCAGAAGAAAAAATAGTGACTAAAAGAGTGTGGGTGACAGAGATGTGCATGTTGTTACAGAAATAACTCTCTTTTAAACATGTACTGCTTTTGGTGGAACAGCAAAAAAAAAAAAAAATTGGCATTTCATTTAGTGCATCACTTACATTACCGTTTGTTAAAAGATGGTCACCCAAGAGAAATATATTTCCAGGGACCACTGCGGTAAAAATGGTTCAGAAGTATCAATCTGTCTGACTCACACATATTTGATTATTTGGCCAGAAATAATTCAGAAGGTATGAAATGAATTTTCAGGATGAAGTGGTTTATTGGACCTCTGCAGTTCCTCAACAGGGAACGTGCAATATTTGTGAAAACTTTACATTTTGCAAAAAAAATTAAAGGACTGTGCGACATACAGTTGGCAAGTTGAATAAACAAACACTAACATAGCCACCAGATGTACCCCTATAGAGTCTGTTATGCTGTCACAAGTAAAACCAATTGTATGTGATTGTGTTAGTAAAGGATTGTGTTATCCTTCTGCCGTGCTTCTGTTGTGACTTTTATCCCCAAATGTTTTATGAAAACCTATTTCAGGAGTACAAAGATGGTAACCAAATGCATTTACAGTACCAGTCAACAGTATGGACACATGTACCCATTTACATGAATTGGGTAAGTGTGTCCAAACTGTAGTACTGTATGTGCACTAATTCATGGTCTAAAAGAAAAAAATAGTGAAGTAAAATTTGGAAAAGGCAGCACATCATTGCTTATCACTGGCTTCTACTGCTTATCCCTTTCAGAATTTCTTTACATACCGTTACCTGCAGAATTTTTGCTGACAACATTTTTAAATCTTTGTATGTCTGAGGACTGAGCCAGGATTTGTCTGACCTTCTCAAACTTAATGAGGTTCACTGACAGGTGAGGAAGGAGGAGACAGTTTCATCCAACACAGGGACTCTGTGTCACACTTCAAAACTTTTTTTAGACAGCTAAATGGGGACAGATTTAGTTGCCCCCTCATTAAGCTGGGCCTCAGAGCAGAAGACCACCGAATGGCAGAAGTCTAGGCTATAGAGCTTTACAAGGTGCACACACCTTAAATAATCTTTTTATCTACATATATCTATATGTAGGTGGAGCATAAATCAGACACATTGGGCTTTCTAGTACTCTCTCTTTAAGTAGCTGTAGTTAATATTATGTTTGGAGAGCAACTTGTGACAGTATAAAATTAACATACACATCTTCTCTGACATAATTATTTAAGTATCTGTGACCTGCTCACTCTTTCTGGCCTCTGAACAGTGTAAAGTATACTTTACACTGTTGTATAGGATAAACAGTGTAAAGTATGTGCAAAGTGATCCTCTGGCAGTGTCCCTGCTGTCCTTAAAGCTGCAGGAAGCTCAGAAACAATCATTCAGACAAACATGGCACTCTGAGGCACTCTAAATCTCACCCAAGAAATCCTGTTGGAGAAGCACAGGAAAATTCACTTGAGTGGCATAAAACGCATGTCAGCATCTGCTTTTCTGTTGCTTTTGCAAGGGCTCGAAGTGCTTTGTTTTTGGGGTGTTTTCTTTTTGCTGTTGTATGTTTTCTAACTCTGCCTTGTCTAATGAGTAAAGACCATATTTCCTATAATATTTCAGCCTTTTATTACAGAGACACATTTATTACATTGCACATTTTGATACATAAACTCCAGAATCCAGATTTTTTTTTTTTAAACATGGCATCACTTGTACAGCAAAAACTCTTCAGGTAAACAGAGTGGAGAACATTTGTAGCTATCCAAATGAAGCTTGGAAAAAAGGCTCGGAGAAGGTTCGGCTGTTAACACACATTAACATGACATGAAAACCTATTTTTCCAGGGATGAGACTTATTTCATTTTCAGTGGGAATTATTCAAAAGTGTGCAAACGTCTTTGTACAGTAACATGTAATCTCACAGTGTCAGATGTCTTTTCTGGTTTCTGGTCATTTATAAAGTGGTGTTCTGCTTTTGTTTGATCTTTCCAGCAGTGATGGTTCTCAGGTAAAAGAGGAAAATAAATATTTTAAGACAAAAAAAAAAATTCAGATAATCTTTAAAAAAATATATTGCACTGGGTAAAAGAAAATAGAAAATCATGACCATGTCCCTGCTATTAAATACAGTGCATGCATTTCAAAATAAAATTATCCCCCGAATCAGTTAGTAATGGAAAAATGTTACTTTAATAAACTCTTAAAGACAGTTTGTTGTCACTTAAAGTCCTCTGCTTTTATCAGTGAAAGATTTAATTTCAGGTGTGCTATTACATACTAAGTACAATATTTATTGATCATTGATGTTTTATTCACAAGTATATGTTTGCATTTGTGAACTTTAGCTGACCCAGTAAGGCTTTTTTTTTTTTTTTTTGCAGATTGTGCATATTATTTTATATCTCTAAATTTGTTTTTCTAGGTGGTGTGTGTATCTCCCAGTCTGTCAAAATTCCCCGGGAGCCCAAGCAGGGAGAGTTCGACAAGGTCATCCGGCGACTCAGAGAAAATCCAAATGCAAGAGTCGTCATACTTTTTGCCAATGAAGACGATATCAGGTAAAGCCTGGTAATAGATTAACACTTCTTTTGAAGATTAGAAAAACACGAGTGCAGCAGACAGCGTGCAAACATGTGGGAACGCAGCCGTTTCAGTGTGGCTCTGCCAGACCACTGTGTAATGAATTGCACAACAAAATCAAAGTGGAGCTGGTTGGGATGCTGACCTTATCCATGGCAACATCTGTTTCCTCACCTTTGCAGGCGGCTGCTCCATGCAGCGAAAAAGGCCAACCAGACAGGTCATTTTATCTGGGTGGGTTCAGACAGCTGGGGCTCAAAGATCTCTCCGGTTGTGGAGCAGGAGGAGATGGCAGAGGGAGCAGTCACCATCTTGCCCAAACGCCAGTCCATCAGAGGTACAGAAATGGACATTATGCAAGCATCTGATCTCCCTGCCTTCTGAACCCATGTGCATGTCAGTGAAATATTATTTCCATGTGAGGCGAGGCTGTTTCTGCTTGTCTTTTGCTACAAGTTGCTTTGTAATGACTTCAACACTCATTTGATCATCAAAGATGTAAAAAAATTCAAAAAAAAAAAAAGGAAAGTAAATGTACACAATATTGAATCATTACTGTCAGTATACTCTAGAATACATGACAGCTATGGTTCCCATGTAGCGTTGCTTACACAGACTGCATCACTGACAGTGAACCGACTGATCTGTCTAGGGTTTGATCGTTACTTCATCAGCCGAACGCTGGAAAACAACAGAAGGAATATCTGGTTTGCTGAGTTCTGGGAGAACAACTTCAACTGCAAACTCAGCCGTCACGCAGTGAAGAAAGGGTCCGGGCTCAAGAAGTGCACAAGTAAGATATTCTCCTGTTGAGCAAACGCTATTCAGTGTTCCTTCTGTTTAAACTTTTACCCAACATGAAAACAGCTCTCTTTTGATGCATCATGAGGGAGGTGACACATTTGGCTCATGGTAAAATTATTTTGACAGCATTGCCCACCTATTAAAAGTGGAACAGCTATACATTCAGCAGTCAAGATCACAGTTCATCTTACAGCTCATTTCACTGCTGCTCTATATTTCTGCTGAGTCTAGTGTGTTTACCCACACGGCTATAACAAGTGAATGGTTTAGCTGGGCTGCATGCTTAAAGCTTCGGGCTTAGTGCCATACTTTATACAGCTGTAGATGGCACAATCTCTCTTGGTGGGAAAAGTCACTGCATATTTTATCATGATTTAAAGCTCTATTAAGTAGTACAACATATAACAAAACTGCGAGTTGTCCCCCTTCTGCCTTATCTCGAAAACTGCAGTAATAATTAATCAGCAACTAACTTAACTTAAAAAAATAAAACATTTATAGGCAGGGCAGTAGTTATAAACTGATTAATTTAGGCTATGATTAATAGCTCATCCAGTGATCAGTGTTTATTAGCATTACCACATTACCTGTGCTAGCTGCTCCGTTATGTTCAGCAGCTCGTCACTGTATATTCAGATTATTAGGTGTGCTTTTGGAGCCCAGCTACTGGGTTGCTGCAAGCCAGTTTACTCCTAGTGTCAGCTCAAGGCTTGGAGAAATGGGGAGGGTTACATCGGGAAGTGCATTTGGTTTAAAATATTTGCCAAATCACATCCATCAAGAATGTGATTTCCATACCAGATCAGTCAGAGCTTTGGTTAACAGTGACCACCTCCGGTGCTGTTGGACAACAGGGTTCCAGTGGAAACTGTGCTACTGAAGACAAAGGAAGACGAAAGTGGGAAGGCATGCTAGGAGGCAGCGAGAGAGTTGATATGTTGGAGAGAGGTAGATTTATTGTGTGTGCAAGAGACCAGGTGGAAGGGAAGCAAGGCCAGGAGCACTGGCAGTGGATTCAAACTGCGTAGATAGGAAGAGAAATGTGAATAGTGTTGTGGAAGTGAAGAGAGTGTCAGACAGGATCATGAGTTTGAAGCTGGAAATCAGAGGCGATGCTAAATGTTGTCAGTGTGTATGCCTCACAAGCTGGATGTCAGTCAGAAGAGAAAGAGGAATTCTGGAGTAAATTAAATGAAGTGGGAGAGCGTTCCCAGAGGGGGGAGAGTGGTGATTGGAGCAAACTTCAGTGGGTATGTAGGTTTGAGGGAAAAGGGGTGATGAGGATGTGTTGAGCAGGTATGGTGTTAAGGATGTGGAAGGACAGATGGTTGTGGATTTTGCATAAAAAAAAGTATGGAAATGGCTGTGATGAACAGATACTTCAGTTTAAGGTAGGAACCTAGGGTGACATATAAGAGTGCAGGAAAGTGCACACAGGTGGAGTGCACCTTATCTGAAAGAGAAGGGAGACTGCAAGGTGGTGTCAGGGGAGAATGTAGCTAGGCAGCATTGGGTGGTAGTCTGTAGGATGACTTTGAAAATGAAGAATAGGAAATGAGTGAAGGCAGAGGTAAGGATTAAATGGTGGAAGCTGAAGAAGGAAGAATGTTTCACAGGGTTCAGGGAGGAGTTGAGACAGGCTCTGGGTAGTAGGAAGGAGTTAGCAGATGACTGGAAAAGTACAGCTGAAGTGGTGAGAATGTGTATAGTGTATCCACTGGACAGAGGAAAGAAGACAAGGAAAGTTGGTGGTGGAATGAGGAAGTGGGAAAAAAAAAAGTCTTACACTGTGTGCAGCCCGGCAAGCAAGAACACTGCCAAGAAACTAACATTGCTCTTGACTGTCAGGTCTTAGTGATCCCTTGAGAATCTCCCAAGTTATAAAATTGCCATGCATAGCCTCAACCCTCGAGTGACATCAATTAATGAAAATATTCCTCCCTAACGTATGCGCACTGGCAAAGTGGCTAATTAATAACTGCAGCACAATGCTGAACTCTCCTGGAAAATGTAACAATACAACAGAGAAGACACCGACCAGAGACGCAAATAAAAGTTGTATGATAATGACTGTACATCATCATTACAGTCAAACGCTGCATAATTATTGCAAATTTCTCACAGAAATAATCCACATTCTCCGAACTACAGGCAGTCAGTATCGCCGGTGAAAGCAGACAGTAAACCGCAGCGACCGGACTGTTACTGCAGTGTTTTGTTGTGGACTTGTAATATTTTACAGTCACACTTTTGTCTTGCAAATATTTCTTTCCTCTTAATGAAGAGGCCAACCTAGTACTGCATGCCGTCTCAACAAGCAGAGAGATCAGCGCTCAAATGCCCAGATTTGTATGATCGAGCCTGATATTAAATTTACAAATAAAAACTCACTTTCATTTTCTCTTTATTATTAAAATCTGGCAGTATTGTGCTTTAGAGTGGCCTGACAAATTACATGTCACAGAGCCCTTTGTTATTCATACATTAATACAAAATGAAAGTTGAATTTGATTGAATTATTCCAATTTCTTATAGCCCCCACTTGCCTCTGAAATAAACACATACTGAATCAAGACAGCTTAACTCGCTGCGAGGACACACAATACACAACAGATAAAGAAGTGATGAACAGAATCACATTAACATAGCTGGGAATGAGGAGTGATGTTGGGGGCATAGAGGACTGACAGAAAAATAGATCAGCACATAATTAGAGAACACAAAGTTTAAAAATTCCTCTCTTGCATTTAGAGGTAAGAATGAACAATGTGTCTTTAGGCAGAAACCATGCAAACTCCAAGGAATCAAAGGGAATAAATGTAACAGCCTTGTTGCTGTGAGGTGACAGCACTAACCACTGAGCCACCACACTGCCCTGGAGCCAGATGTGTGTATCCACAATCTGCATGCGCTAGTTTCCACACAAACACTGGTATTTATAAACAGGACTGTGTCGTGACAGCATGTGTACAGTACGTCCGCACTGGCTGCACGCGGCGGTAATCCACACATCAGTGACTGGGCTGAGTTTCACATGCTGCAGCATTATGGCTAAGGAAAAGAAAAACATCAAAGAGAGTATCTGGGCAACATTTGGAGTCGGCGCAGTGCACAGCTCCGCATCTACATTTATGGATGGGAGCACGGCCCGTTTTCACTCGCTTTCTGAAGTAGTGACCTTTAGTTATCTGACTGTCAAAGTGTACTTTTACTTCTTATTTCTTCAGTTCCTCAGTTAATGCTAACTCCAGACGTATACCTGTGTGTAGATAACTTTTAATGTGTGGCGTGTCTAGCTTGACAGCACTCATCAGGACTGGAGCTGTACACTGCATGAATGTGTTTGTGTGAAGATAGAGAAACTCAAAGCTGCAGAGTGGTGAGGAGTGCATGATTCTGTTGTTAATGATGGAATTTGTGTGGTGGAAGTGCACATTATCCTGACTCAATTCAGTTGTTGTGAGGCCACAGGTAATTTCACACTGTTCATTGTCTTTTTTTCGTCTTTGTGGGGTTTTTTTTTTAACCATCCGGCTCTTATGAGCAACCAGCTTTATTTACTTATTTTTTCCTTTGGCAATTGTTTGGGAAAATATGAGAAAAAAAACCCCCAAAACTCTTACAAAGCACAGTTCTGCAGTGCTGCGAATCATAAAATGCTCCAAACTAGCAACATTGAAGGCTTTGTGGAGTTAAGATTTACAGCATGGTTGTGCATTGTCTTACAATGCTATATGCGTCAGTCGTGCATTACCCTGTGATAAGACATGTTTTTTAAATGCCAGAGGTTTTACCATGTAATTCATTTACATCATAGCTATTCGTTTAATGCCTGGTTGTAATAGACCACTCAGTGAAGAGGACTTTATGGCAGTGTACGATTTACAGCTTACTTTTCTCAGTGTGATGAAGAACTCTGATGTGTCAGGTAGTTAACTCACAGAGCAAACATTCTCATTTAGCTATATTGCCTCCAAACAGTTTCTTAATTAACTCTCTGAAAAATATACTTGTTATTAGAGGCCGAGCGATGTAGGATTTTTAAGAGTGATACCGGTATATGGTGATTTAAAAATCCAACATATCAGCTGATTTTTTAAATTTCAGGCACAGGAAACAAACAGATTTCCTTAACATTTTTTAAGTGTAGTTTTTTATCCAGTTTTAAAATCAGCCTGTTGTATTGTCACAAAAGCGATGGAGTACTCGTTTACACTCGGCCTGACTCTGCTCAGATCATCTGGTTGTGTTTGTGGCGTCCCCACCACTTGTTGCCAACAGGGAAGTTGCAGAGTGCTCTCTGGTGGACAAACTATGCAATGTCAACACATAAGATAGTTGAAGGGTGTTTCTCCCATTTCTTCCTCACTTCATTTATCGGCCAGTATAAATGGAGATACCGATATATCTGCAGAAAGTTCATATCGGCTGATATATCTGCCTGTTGATATAGCAGTTGTGCTTTACTTGATATACTACTAAATTGCTGTACATTACTTACATAACTTTAGATAATAAGTGTTAAATGGGCCGCACTTATATTGCATCTTTTACCTTGGTGGTTACAAATCTTCTGACACACCACTGATAGTGGAGCTGCAGATCTTTGTATATGCCTTCCTTTGCTGAGCATAACAAGTCATAAACAGTTGTTGTAGACTTTGTAAATGTGCATGTTGACATGCAGTGTGTCATGTATGATTGTGAATGATCATCCCACTTTCCTCTGCTGTACTAATGTGTATAATAACATGCAATGATAAAAGAGAAAGACCCGTGTGCTGAGACTCTGGAGAATTTTAATGCTTATTTAAGGGCAGGGTTGGCAAAACAGTAAATAACTGAACTGCTGAAACAGTACAGACAAAATACACCAGAGACATACTTTTACTCAAGAGGTTGGCTGCAGAACCAACAGCTGGTGCTGTGTTCACAGGCAATAAAGCCCAGCATAGAGTATTCTAAAGAGATAACACACAGGGTTACATGCAGGGCATCACTCAGGTGGATAAGATAGTACTGATGGATCAATTTGTCCAGTGACTGGCTACGCTGACCTCTGCCCGCCCCCCAAGAGGGAATGTTGCCAAGAACAAAATAAAACCGGAAAGCTCCAGTGACCCTGTAGGAATCTGCAGTCTGATCAGCACCGTGGTAAACACTCATAATGTGTGCTTTTATTTTCTTATATAGGTGAAATGGAAAACAGGGCACAATGTATATGCTGGGGTTCAAATTTGTGCCAAAGAATTTCTGCTTAAAATCTCTATAGTGAATGTTAAATAGATGCTAACCTTCAAAATAAATGTTCGGATAATAGATATATAAGCAGGTGGATCTGTGAGATTTGCAGTTTATGCTCTGAATTAATGTTTTATGGTAAAAGAAAATTGCCAGTTAACAAACCACCCCATCTCCTCACTCCCAAATTATAGAGGATAAGCCAGTTGGTAATCTAAATATTTCTTAATGTCAACAAATCCTGTGCAGACCAAAACAAAACAAAATGTCAAACTGTTTATTATTGCTGTCGGACTGTGTCTGCGGCGCTCCGCGGTCCTCCCGTTTCTTCCAGATGATGCAGACCTTTAAAACAGGTCAGAACGCATTGTTTTTAACAAAGGCCAAATCATTTCCTAAAATAGCCGTGCACTGCATTTTTGAGCAATTACAACAACAGAGTTTATGTTAATGAAGGGGAAGGTTATTGAGAACAATAATGTGGCTTATTTACAGACAGGTGACAAATTCAATGAAAAACAGAAAAGGTGTTGGGCTACTCCGTGCCTGTGCTAGTTTTCTGATAACGGTGATGAAAGCTGGTCCAAAATCTCCCCGCGGTGTTCAGTGTAGTTTAGATCTGATGGCTACAAAGACCAGCTAACCATGACCCTTCATTCCCTATGGATGGATACATTGTCATTAAGGAAGAAACCCCTCCCATCAGGATATAAATTTTCATCAAAGAGTAAAGGTGATCACTCAGCCCTGTACTGATTATCAGTGACCCCTGTAGTGACCACTCACTCCCTCAGACACACACTCCGTGATACAGTTACTGGGTTCATCACTGTAGAGATCAAGGTTCATGTTTTTCCTTTAGTTTTTGATCAAGCACATCAAAGCTCTGCTTTATTTTATTGGATTTATTGAAATTATAAAACTACAGAGAATCTCAAGTCTAATCCTTAAGAATAAAGATGCTCCCCTTCAAAATGTAAATATGTGTGTTGTTTACAGGATAGTTTAAATCAATGAAACCGAAACTATAAATGGGGACTGTAATAGGGCATATTCCATGATGAGACAAGCAAAGAGAGCAAATAAAGCAAACATATGATGATTATAAGTCAGTAAAACATTAAAACTAATGATCTTTTAATGATTACTGTAAAACTTGTACTCTAGATAATTATGCGCTTTATTTTTAGTCTTTAGTTGCTGCAGAAGCTAAATTCACAGCTCTTAAAATACCCACATTAACATCATAAAGTTTTTCTCTGTAGTGGGAGTGAGTGTTGTATGTATAGGCACCTGCATTTCACAGTAAGCAGCTCCTCTTCTATCACTCGCCTCGCTCATTACAGACATTTTAGTATTAAACTTCCCTATCAGCTCTGCTTCACAGGGAGTGAGAGTCTCACAGATTTTGTTTGAGGTTAAAGTGTGACACTTGAGCTGCCTCTGCACTGGTGGGGAGCTTTGCAGTGTCCCTGTGGCAGCTGTGCAAAAACCACATGGGGCATGCTGCAGAATTATCAGTGTCCTGAGAGGGTTAGACTGCTTAGTGTGATCAAAGGATAAGGAGGGCACGAGTGACTGGGGGAAAAAAAGTGAGACTTGTCTTTTATCTGTGAATGAAGGAGATGTAAAACTGATATTGATTAATGTGGAGAGGGGAGGCGAGGTAGAGCAGGAACTCATTTCGGTGGCACTGTGTTCCGCATTTGTGTGAACGATGCGGGAAACAGCAGAGAAAAAGTAATGCAGATAAAGCAAGCATGTGCTCTCGCATCCAACCACCTATTTTTTTTTAAACTGTTTATCCTAAACAGGGTTGCAGGATCACTAGAGGGTTTTTTTTTGTTTTTTTTTTTTTTGCATGCTTTGGGTAAGAAATGGAAATATATTGGGCAGCTTGCCAGATCATTACAGAAGAATTTCCTCCAATGGTAACTGAATTCAACCAGGAACTAGGTGAAATTATTTGAGGAAATACAAAATCTCTGATCAATGGTGAGATTGAGAGTTTAAAGAGTGAACTTTTCTGTACATTCAATTTAATGCCTGTACTGGTTGATTACATCATATTAAACACTATATACGGATTCCAAGCATGAGCAGATCTATTTATATATGAAAATATAAAGTAAACATTAACTGTTAACCAACAAATAACAGTTAAGTCTAATTCGAAAGTTAATTGGGGAAGCTTTTGAAATCTAACTGTTCACTAATATGATTTAACCACATAGATCCTTTAGATACACTTTATTAGGTCCACCTTGCTAATTCCTCAGATTTTGGTCCATATTGATATGATAGCCTCACACGGTGCTGCAGATTTATCACCTGCACGTCCAATGCAAATCTGTGTTCCACCACATCCCAAAAGTGCTCTCTTAGACTGAGATCTGGTGACTGCGGAGACCATTTCGGGACAATGAATTCATTGTCCTGTTCAAGAGATGATTTGAGCTTTGTGACATGGCACATTATCCTGCTGGAAGCAGCCAGCAGAAGATACGCTGTGGTCATAAAGGGATGGACATGGTCGGTAATAATATTCAGGTAGGCTGTGGCATTTAAACAATGCTCAGTTAGCACTCGGGGGCACCAGGTATGCCAAGAAAATATCCTCCACGCCACTGCACCACCACCACCAGCAGCCTGAATGGCTGTTCATGCTGTTTATGCCAAATTTCTGACACCACCGTCTGATTGTATCAGCAGATTTTTCCAATCTTCTATTGGGAAAATTGTAGCTTCAGTTTTCTGTTTTTTAGCCGACAAGAGTGGCACTCAGTCCGGTCTTCTGCTGCTGTAGCCCATCTGCTTCAAGGTTCGACATGTTGTGCGCCGAGAGATGTGCATGACACAAGATGCTCCTCAGAGATGCTTTTGTAAAGGGTGATTTGAGTTACCGTTGCCTTCCTATCGGCTCGAAGCTGTCTGGTTGTTCTCCTCTGACCTCTGGCATCAGCGAGGTATTTTCTCCCAGAAAACTGCCATTCACCAGATATTTTCTCCTTTTCAAACTATTCTTTGTAAACACTAGAGATGGTTGTGTGTGAAAACTAGCAGATCACCAGTTTCTGAAATACAACCATGCCATGCTCAAAGTCACTTTAACCAGCTTTCCTGCCCGTTCTTTGTTTGAACTTCAGCAGGTTGTCTTGACTATGTCTACATCCCTAAATGCACCGAGCTGCTGACTTGTGATTGACTTATTGGAAATTTGCATTGACAAGCAGTCGAATAGATGTACCTAATAAAAAAGTTCAGTGTGTGTGGAGAAAACATTTTATTAATATATTGCTGCTTTTTTTTTTTTAAATTAATCAAAATGATACAGTGAGGTGGAGTTTTTTTGTTTGTTTGTTTTTGAGGATGCCAGGACAGATGCACTCAATGATAGTGGAGAGTTTTCATTTTGTAATTTAACAAGCTCACATAAGTGATGCCAGTTAGCTACTGTGGACTGATGTGTTGGTTACACTTGATTGAATCATACATACAATAGCAATGTTTATGAAATTATTCTTGGCTTTAGCCCTTATATATGAATTGAGATATAGGAAAATAATGTGTGACACAGTCAGCAGTGTCAGATTAACTTAAAAGATGGTCCAATCGCTTTAGTGGACTAGATGGCCTGCAGCCAGTCACAAGCTGAAAAATAGGTCAAAGGTTTTGAGCCCACACTGTCTGTCACATAATGTCTTGTGTTTCACCTCAGTGGAAGACACCCACACTCAGTTTCTGCTGTGCTTAATCTAAATGGATTTCTCTGAAAGCTAAACGCCAGCTTGGAAAAGTTGTGTGAGAGTGCCAAAATGCCAGTGAGGAGTTAGCTACAAAGAGAGACAGGATGAAAAAGGGAAACTGTCTTATGGAGAAGAGACAATACAAAGTTAGTGTGGGTGGCCTGCCAAGACTGAGAAAGAAATCTCACTCTCACACCCACTCTGGCTCGCAGGATTCCCCATGGCATAAGCATGGCGGCCAAACTGTGACAATCTCTGTCCAATCAAGGCCCTGTGGCCCTTAATTACTGAGCTGTAACCTCCAACAATAATTCATGCATTTCAAAAGCTCATGAGATAATCTGAGACTTAAAACCCCTCCGGTCTACAGTGAGGAGTTGGAGATCTAGCAAATGAAAGATGGCTAACAGAAGGAGACCTCTGCTGATTTGGAGGCTAGCGCTCTCTCAGATTGAAGTAGCTGCCGGAAATAGCTTGCACCTCGAGAGGATAATTGTAGCATGACAATGTTTAGAAAAAGTTTAGTATTGGAACATGAATATTGGCACGTCCAAAAATTAGCATCAGACGACCACATACTTGTAAAAGAACAATCCTAGCGTGTATATTGATAGTGATTGTTAAGGCAGCCTTTATTATTGATCTTGTCCATTTATAGTTTATTACTTCATATCAGTTCTGACATTTATTTGCACACAAGTTGTACAAAAAGTCTGTGTCAGAGGATTAAATCACATTAAAGGTCAACTTGGGCTGCTTCGCTGACAGTTTTGGAAACTATTATAGAATATTTGTTTGAGCAATTGTACGAAAGGAGGCACTCACTGTGAAATGTTCAATTTTTTATTGCTTTTCATGTTGTGCCAGGCAAAAAAAGAAACTGTCACTATCACAAGTAAATGCACTTTTTCTGTCTTTGAACAATTAGTGCAGCTCCTGTAGTGCAAAATTGCAGAAACAACACCAGAAAAACTTTGGCATCAGAAAATAACCTCTTATTTGCTGATAGCCAGCCATGCCTTATTACAAGTTACATTACATTATAACATATAAGGCTGTGAAAAGGGCTAACTATGTAATATTAGACCATCATTTTTTCTGGTTTCACTTCAGTGGTTCCTCCACAAAGGCAGAGTCAAGGCAGAGGTACACTATATGGATAAAATTACTGAGGTACACTATATGGATAAAATTACATATTACACCTGCAGGAGCTGCATGGAAACCTATGCCATGAAGATCCTGGTGCACAGTTTTTGTGCACGTTAATGCCAGAGGAGGTTTGGAACTCTGCAGTTACTGAGTCAGCAGAGCACTGGGCACTTACACACTATGCGCCTCAGCATTTGGTGACTCCTCTCTGTAACTTTACACGGTCTGCCATTTCGTGGCTAGGCTGCTGTGGTTTCTAAACACCTTCGCTTTGTAATAAAACCACTTGCACTGATTGTGGAATATCTAGAAGGGAAGAAATTTCATGCACTGACTTGTTGCAATGGTGGCATCTTAATGCAGTGCCGCATTTGAATTCAGTGAGCTCTTTAGAACAGCCCATTCTTTCACACGTTTCTAAAGGCAGACTGCATAGCCAGGTGCCTCAGTTTATACACCTGAATTCAAAAATGAAGAGGTGTATTTAAGATTTATTAATATAGGCCTGTCCAATATTGTTTTTGAAAATCATTCACTGCATTACAGCAAATGCTACTTTTGATTAGTGTCAGGTTTTTTTTGACTTGGTTTAAATTTTGATTTTGTTACTTTGTGTGTGGTGGCAACATGGGTGCAAGACTCTGCATTAACCAAAACTAAATGTGCCAAAATTTAGCCAAATTTGTACTTACTGAATGTATTTTGGTAAATATGGAAGCAAATCTTTCAGTTAAGCAGCTCTATAGCATCAAGTTTTCCCCCCCCCAACCGACAGTATAGCAATTATTGTAGGAATAGCAGCAGCTGATTCCCTGCTGTGTGCTTATTAACTTGCAAAGCCTAATTGAATTCTATGCTGCTCTATCATTAGCTTATCCCTGGTAATTAGTCTATTGTAAATCTTAATGGAACACACCTGTTTTTTTTTTTAATAATGGCTTATTCACATACAGCACAGTTACATAGAAACAGCTTTAAGATTTGAGACTTGTGAACAGACGGATGAAGTTAGAATTGGCATGTTGTATCTCCTTAGACTCCACCTCCTCACAGCAATTAACAATCACAAAAACCTCTGGAACAACCTGAGCCAGGATTAATAAACTCCTATCACGAGTTATTACATTGAGCCCATAAGGGGATTATCCCTGTCCTGTGAATGGATGTCTCCATTTCCTGCTTCTTTGGTTCCTCTAAATGCATCCAGGCAATAAATACTGAAGTCGCAGTTGGACACTCAGTCAGGAAGGTCAAGAATCAACGATTTGATCAAATTGGAGCAACTTTTTAATGCTCCCGATGGAAAAATCACATCAGCCATATTGCTAATAGTTGTAAAATAGACATGCAGGCCCAAAACATAATGCTTACAAAACCACTCAGAGGGACCTCAAGTATTCCTTCTGGAAATATAAGTAAGAGTCTTCGTTTTTAACAGATGAGATTTCCCAGAGGAGAAAACCTCGCACTCCAGATATTAGAATTGATTTGCTCCTCTGCAGCGATTCAGATATTTACTTTCTAGCTAATTGCAAGAGGCAAGACCATTCAGTACAGAAAGAATGAGACTCACTGAGGAGCAATGCATTTCCTCTCCCGTCTTTTGGATGGATGCCACACCCTTCACTTGAAAGGTTTAGCTCATTCCAAGTAGTTTGCACAGTTGTGTTGACAAGATACTGGCACACAGTAGTATCTTCATGCTATTTTATAAATGATGTTCAAGACGGATTGTTTTTTGCTATAATTGTGTATATTAATTGTCTAGAACAAGAACTAAATATGCTGCTTTATAATCAGCCTTCTTCAAACAAGTGTTGGAGACAAAGTGACAATTAGATAATTCTTTAAGCTGGATCCACTCATAGAAACCACTCAAGTCTTTAAATGAATACAATTTTCTTAATTGCATGATGTGGCTAATAGAGCTACAGATTTTTTTGCCTGATTGAGCAGTCGAAATCCACTTGTAAAATCCTGTTTCTGTCTTAAACGTAATTGCTTAACTACATGGACACCAATGCCTGAATCAGCCTTGCACTTGGTGAACAAATGAGCCAAATGAGTGACCACAGAGGATGCGCTTACCATGATTTAAATTATTTTAAACAACTGATAAAATCACACACATACATGGCAGATAATTCATGTAATCAATCTATTTTGTCTGTATGTCTTTCAGATCAGGAGCGAATAGGAAAGGACTCGCTCTATGAGCAGGAGGGAAAGGTACAGTTTGTTATTGATGCAGTCTATGCAATGGCTCACGCCTTGCACAACATGCACCAGGAGCTCTGCGCAGGGAAGGTTGGTCTCTGCGCTAAAATGGACCCCATCAATGGCACTCATCTGCTCAAGCACATTCGCCGACTCAACTTTGCAGGTCAGTGATAGATACTCAGATGTTCACTTTTAGGATTACTTGGGACTGCTTTTGAAATGACATCTGATATCAATTAAAATAACATTAAGTTTATTAGGAATTATTAATTGAATCACTTTCAGGAAGCGGTGATGATGTCTAATGGGATATCTGAGTCTGTCATCCCTGTGTTTCATTGGCACGTGGTGTTACCTCATGCACGTTAAAAGCCTAATTTATGATTAGGAAAAGCTTTTGAGTAGCAGCTGTTTTTGAGAAACATCTGTTGTTTGAGGAAAAAATGCTTCAGTGGTCCTCAACTGGCAGCTTATTAAATGGTCAAAAAAAAAAGGTGCTATGGAGAGAATGGACAGATCAATCGAGGTTTGAAGTGTGTGTGGATAAAAAAAAAATGTCTGTGGAGGAGTACTTGACTCCATCTGTTAAGCATGGTGGAGATGTGATGCTTCAGGGTGCTCAGGTGGTAGCAGAGATGACTATTTACAAGATAAAATAGATCTCTAACAGGGGAGGCTATCATTCCATTTTATAAAGCCATGCAAAGCATTACAACTTGCAGGAGGTGCCTCAGAAGGTATGGGATGCCTTTACCTTCATCAGAGTAATAATTAAAATGCCGAAAGGTCTGCACGACCGAGAGTGCTGCAAAGAGACGGTTCTTTGACAAAATCAAATTGTCAAGGACAGAAACGATTTAAATGGCTTCACTATATTTCCTACTGACTTTGCAACGCGTTGAATGAATACTATTAAAATTCTTCATGGCAAATGTGAAATTTTGTGGTTGAAAATGATTAAAAAATTGCAAAAAATTATAAGCGGTAAATTATGCCAATCATGCCAAACAGCTGTGAAAAGATTACAAGCAATATGTGATTACAAATAGTCACCAGAGGTATAAGCTGATTTATGCATTTGAGGGTTAAAACAGTAAATATTTTATTGTGACTTTATTAGAATTATTTTTTTTTTGGCATAATCATGCAGTCTTCCATAGAGATGCCATTTGTGGCTTCCAACCCAGCACACAACATAGTTTCTTCCCTCTATTATATGACCCATTTTCCAACTCTTCATACATTAAACCCAGTTATCAGTCAAGTTCACATTCATGACTGGCATATTAATAATTGACTGCTTTCACACAAAGAGCAGTGATCCAGAGTTTCATTATATAGACAGCCTTTTTAAAGCAAAGCTGTTCAACACAATTAAAATTCTTTCATAGAGACTTGAGTATGCAGTGTTTGTACAGATAAATTATTCATTTGGACTCGTGCTCTTCAAGCTAATTTGTCGTTTTAATATCTGGTTATTGCATTGGCAGAATGTCAATTTAATGTTTAATTCACATCTGGGAAGTAAAATAAAATATTTTTCTTCCAAAAAAAAAAAAGACGCGTGTGATTCTGGAGGTTTTGGCATCATTAAATCTGCTTTTGAACATAAGGAATACTGGGGTTGTGACACAGTCTTTAGCCACGTTCCATAAAGCCAGTTTTACTTGCATTGTTAAATCCATCTTTACTAGCTTGAAACAACATACTCATAAAAAAGAGCTCCACAGCACTCTCAGATTGCCACATAGAACTTAAGTGTGGCAATAAATGTGGACACATTTTTTCATTGGCCTAAAAAACTTTCAGTTAACTGATCTCAGTAATTACTACTGACTTCGGTGCTGACTGATCTGGGTAGAAGTGTTACTTGTTGGGGTGAAACAGTATAACCTCCTGTCCCAAACAGAAATCTGCTATCAATATTACAATGTCATACTTGGGTGAAATTAAATTATTGGCAATCTAGTCCAATTATGCCACTGATGGATATAAAGCCAGTGGGAGTCAGTGAGTTTTAGACTGTAACAGCAAGCATCATGACTGGGTCATGATTGCAAAAATAGGATTGTGTACAGAATTCAGTAAAATGCATTCATTTTAACTTTGGCAAATAGAGTACTGTGCAAAGGTCTTGGCTCACCCCTCATTTCTTTAGATTTTGCTTCCAGGGTGCCAGACTTTCTTGTAATTTTGAGAAATAGTTATTCAGACTTTCTGAAGGTCTTTCAGAGTTTTTCTTTGGACACTGGCTGCTTTTTCATCCAATGTCAGTCACTTAACACAGACCTATGAACCATTCAAGCATTAAAAAGGCACCTAACTCAAGGGATGAACCAGTGTTGTGTACACGCTTAACAGAAAATCTAGCAAAAATACAATCTAACAAAGTGCCTAAAGGTACAATTTATAAGCATTCTGACAAAAAGCACATAATTTGTTAAGTTGAGTTTGTTAAGCTCAGTTTAACAGGTACAAAATAGTCTTTTTGCACCAACAAAGTAATTCCCAAAGAGCTATTAGCTGAAAACGTGGTATATCTCAGCATGGTGTACAAGTGGAGGACAAAATAAGAAGTGGCAGACCTACAAAAAAAAAAAAAAAACTGTCTATAGCAGATGAACAGTATCTGAAAGTCGTGTCCTTAAGAAACAGGAAAAAAAAAATCCAGCAAAGATCTTACACAGAACCTGAGAGATACATCTGGTCCTTGAGTTGATCCATCTACTTTTTGCTGAAGCCTCATCAGAAAGTGGTCTCAGTGGAATGGTGGCTGTCATTAAGCCTTTCTTAAGGAAGAAAAGGCTGAGGTGTGCCGTTTCTCAAGAAGGACTGAAAATCACTGGCAAACAAGTTCAATGGAGGGATGAATCCAAATTTAAAAATTTGCTCCACATCATTGTCAGTATGTACGGAGTAGGTCAGGAGAGTGGTACAACAGTGAGGGTCTACAGCCACCTGTAAAACAGGGTGGAGGCTGAGTCATGGTTTGCGGCTGCATTTCAGCCAGTGATGTCGGGGATCTCGTCAAAATTGATGGAATTCTGAACGCAGAAAAGTACCGTCAGATTCTGATCCACCATGCAAGACCATCTGTAAAGCACCTTATTGGCAACAGCTTCATTTTTCAGCATGACGCTGATTCCAAATACACTGCCAATGCAGTAAAAGTATACCTGGATAGAAAAACACACAGTGGAACACTATCACTCATGGATTAGCCTCCCAGAGCCGGGACCTCAGGATTGTTGAAGCAGTGTGGGATCATCTTGACAGAGAAACATGACAATAAAAAACTCTTGAATCTCTCGAAAAAGGCTGCCAACATCTAAAGAAGAGCTTTGAAGTCTGGAGAATTATTCCTGAAGACTATTTAAAGAAATTACAAGAAAGCCTACCTAAGAGAGTTCAGGCTGTGTTGAAGAATAAAGGTGAACATACCAAATTTTGACTTCCAAGCTTGTTAGAATTGTAGACTCTGTATATGATATTTTTGCATTTATTTTTGCACATTTCGATAAACTGCTGCACCTATTTCCCATTTTCCTAGCAAAATATAAAAATATACTCCAGAGGTGACTCATGACTTTTGCGCAATATTGTACATCAACCTTTTTATCTCATTACATAATTCCTCAACACAATATTCAGCATCAGTTCAGCTCTTTTCATCATATTTACAGTGTATCATTGTAAAGTACTGATTAGAATCTCCTGGCTTAGTAGGAAATCAGGTGCCCTCAGCACTGCTCTGCACCAGCTGAGCTGCTCAGAATCAAATAATGCGAGCGAAAAACAACTCACAACATGCAGCATGTTGCGAAAAGTGGTTCTCATGATCTGATGCAAAACAGCCCCGGTATTCGTCGTTTCATCCCAGACAAAAAATGTTGTGATCGTTTCTGTCTAGATGAATCGTGTTTATGACATTGTCTACAAAGTGATGTGCAAGTTTTGCAGTTTCGTGTGCTTTATATACACTACTGAGCCTGAAGGTTCAAAGGCAACCACTCTGGGCTTTTATGCAACTTCTGTTTCTCCCTTTTAGTGTTGATGTGTTTGTATTCTCTTGAAAGAAGTTAAATAAAAAATGGCATATTTGATATATGGGAATTGCATGCTGGAAAAAACATGTTAGCAACATGTGTGGATTGTAAGTGGCTCCACAGGCGAAAGCAAACATTTATCTAACTGGGTTGATTGCATATGAATTACTGAGTGGTGCTTTCTGTAAAGTGGTTTTAGCAGCGTTTTTGGTCTATGAGCAGGGGCAGAAAGATCCTCTGCAGTAAGCACTATTGAGCTGAATTTTGTTCTTAGCAGGCAGGCTATAGTCGCACCATCAGACCGGAGGGGTTGCCTTGAGGTTACACTGCACTTCATCTTATTGCATCAGCTCACAGTAGTATATTGAACTTGTCCAGATACATAAAACAGTCCGACAGCTGAGACTGTACTTACTGGCCAGTGTACAGTAATTTCAAAGACAATATTTATCTCTTTGTTGTGATATTAGTATGTTACACCCCAGTAAACACACTGAGCAGTTGTCCTGTTTCTGCTTACAAATTGACAGAAATGTATGTAAAAGTAGGTCATTCTTTGTTGTGATGAATCATTCTTGAGGCCGAGCCAGCAAGAATCTATTGTTACACATTTCTGTTTATTGTAAGCAGTTTCAGCAGACATCTGCTAAAAATAATTCATATTTCTTCCTCTGCAGACCTGCATAGTCCAGTAAGTCCGTACACAGCTCAAATGCACTCTGTCTTACATTACAGATGTTGAAACTGGTAAAGGTCAGCAAGCTTCTTTAAAAACAAAGATGTACTAAGCCCCCATTGATATCTCAGCGGACTGTCACGGGCTCAACAAGGTAGACAGGAACTGATGGCAGATAACCTTTTATAAAAGATTAAAAGTAAAGTAAAAAAAAAAAAAAAAAAAGGAAACAAAAACATTTATTTCCATTGGTCCGTGGTGTCTGTGCTTTCTCAAAAGCTTTTATTCTTTTGTGTTTTCCACACAGATGTATCTGGGGCTGTAGCTGTGTTTCCTCTTTTGTAAATCACCAACTTCTCAAGTGCTGATTATTGGTTCATTCAGCAGCAGCTGGAGCCGCAGCCCACAAAGCAAAAGAATCAAACACCTTCAATCTATCTTTAGAGCTTCTCTTTTCTTGTTCCTCCTCTGCAATGGATGTGTCTAATAGTTGTTGAGACTTCAGTGGGCCACAGTTGAATGGAGCTTCCTGTCAGTGTTTCATGGCTCTTGCAATCACATCAAGGGGAGGTGTTTTTGTTCTACCTCTGACTGAAAAGCAGTGGCCTTTCCACTGTCTTTCTCACCAGGGACAGCAGCTGAGTGTGGAATAAAGGCATGCTCTCATGCTCTCTCACCTCTTTTTCCTCTCAAGGATGTGCAAAGGCTTCATTATTGCATAGCACAAAAGCTGATTCTAGTTGACATGTTGTTTGCACTTACAAAATGTCTTTCTCTCTTTCTTTTTCTTTCCTCCCTTCCTTCCTTCCTTCCTTCCTTCCTTCCTTCCTTCCTTCCTTCCAGCCCTGTTATTCACAGAAGATTGGCAGAATCTAAATTAGTAAGATAAGAATAGAGATCGTCTTAAATAAGATGTCTGTTCATCATTCGCTACTATCAACATTTGTCACCTCAGAAAACCAGCACGTCCCATTGTATACACAGAGTAGTTGTGCAGCCACACAACAGCTGGAACAGTGCAGCAAATACTGAAATAGTGGCTGGAGCTATTATTTATCTACATCTGAAACAACTTTAATTCTATCATAGAGAGGCGTTTAGTGCT
This sequence comes from Cichlasoma orientale, assembly GCA_034780415.1. Classification (NCBI taxonomy): domain Eukaryota; kingdom Metazoa; phylum Chordata; class Actinopteri; order Cichliformes; family Cichlidae; genus Cichlasoma; species Cichlasoma orientale. Next base: position 1,025,766 of record JAVDPK010001828.1, on the reverse strand, counting down.
TGCAACATTTTGACGAGCTGCTCTCATGTAAAAATCCTATTCAGAGTGACTGTAGGAAGTATGACCTCGTGGCTATGTAGTGAAGCAGGTAATGTGGGAACACAGAGAGAATGACTGACCACCACTAAGTGTGGCACGGACAGCGTCAAAGAGCCGGTAGTCAGAGCTAACCAGGCTTGAGAAGCTACTGTCAGACTGTGTTTTTCCTCTGGAAGGATGGAGTGTGTGGTGGAGCTTTGGCAGCCAAAGGAAACACATTTAAAGTACTTTGAGAGTGTTTCTGTGCAAGCACCTGAGTTGTAGCTGGACCGTTTTTCAGACTAGAGAAGCTATTCTGTGTGCTTGTTTGTAAGGCAGTGTCAGTACATGGCCATATAACACAATTCCGTCCCTTCATCAGCCCTAATTTGTTAAGCGTTGAAAATCCAGTGTTTACTTGTGTATCTTTTGTATGAACTGCTGAGTCAGCACAAGTCAACAGACTTAAAGAGGGAGTTTTAGAGCAGCGGAGTGTGGCAGCGGAAGGCTGGCTGATGTTGCTTGGAGACACAGAGACAGAAGGAGAGACCTTCATACCAGTGAGGAGAATATCCGAAGTTGCTTTGCACTGATGACTTTTTAATTGGGGAAGTTTTGAAGTAGGATTTCAAAACACATCTAATCATTCAGTATGAAAGCACTAGTTTCATTCATTTACTATTCTGGCGAGTGTTTTTGAGTCTTTTGCACATTTTTGAGCGTAGCTTAAATGAGTCGATGCAGCATGGCAACACTTGCAGTATACTGAAAGCCTCAAAGTGGCTCAAAAGGCATATTCACATGTTTTTACATGAATTTGAAACAGCTGCGTGTCAGGTTGTATCGACAGTAACTTACGGTGCTCCCAAATAAGGCACAGACAGCCTAAATGAAAGCTGTATTTCTGTTTTATAACGAGAAAGCGTTTTTAGCTGAGTGAGTGTGACATAGCTGCTCTTGTACTGATGAAATTAGTGCTGTGAGATTCCACATTATGCTAAATTTACCATGCTAGCTCCATCACTGGTATTTCCATCCCTCTTTGATGCTTTTTACACGTCCTTTATTTGTTTGTGCTGGCTGTTATTTAAATACTGGCTTTTATGTGACAATTTACAGTATTTCTGGAGTATTCCAATATCTACATTCTCCCAGATGTGCTGTGGTGATTTGAATATAAGCACTCGCATGTTTTCAGGACATTTTCGGGCCCGTTTGAGAGCACTTGTAGATGGCGAATGCGAAAATGACTGAGTCATCATGCGAAGGTCACGCCTGTGACTGAACGGCTTAAAAGTGAAAGTGGATCCATGCCAAATCTGGGTACAGGTCATTAAGAGTTAATGACCAGCTGTCATGTTGTTGTCGTTCACCGAGGTGTTCTGGTTGCGCATCGATGCAGAACAAGCGCAGGCTGGATTAATGATCATACCCTGGCAATTATTAAGGAGCGTATGTATACATTTACTTGGGACTGTAACAGCGGTGGAAGAGAAAAGGGGGTCAAAATCATTAAATATTACATATAATTACAAGCACCTCATTAACCCCAAATGAGCAGCTTGCAGTACACACATGTGCAACCCCAGGCTACCCTACCACATTAGTGCACAGCACAGTAGAGCCATGGCACATTCCTCTGTGGAAGTCATTATTCCCCCTGACTTGAGAATAGACTGTTTAGACAAGCAGTTTGTGGCATGATATATCTAATTTCTCAAACTACTCTCCTGCAAACTTGAGTTGGTACAGTATTTCCCCCATTTTGCCTTAACATGCCATTTCAGTACAGAAGAATAAGCAGCTAATATTTTGTGCCAGTTCCAAAATATTTGGTCCCACAATATGCATTAGTCTAGAAACCTATGTCTAGTTAGCTTTTAGATAGCTAAGGTTATGCCATGTGGTAGCAAAGTAATGTACAGTCATGTGAAAAGGAAAGTTTTCCGTGCAGTCCTGTGAAAGGCTAAGTACACCTCATGACTCAGTGGCTTAAAAAAACTATTTTAGCAGCAATACCTTGAAGTAATCATTTTCTGCGTGGCCCGCTCTTCTTTACAACAAAGTTTATTTTGGTTTGCAGGCATTTGTTTATGCACCGCTCTCTTCAGGTCCCACCACAGCATTTCAATCAGGTTGAGGTCTCGACTTTGACTGGGTCATTGCAACACCATGGTTCTTTTCTTTTGCAAACATTCTTTGGTAGAACAGATGACCTCACATTTGACTCTAAAATACTTTGGTATATAGAGGAGCTCATAGTTGACTCAGTGACTGTAAGGTGCCCAGGTCCTGTGGCTGCAAAACAAGCCCATATCATCATGACTGTGTTTGACGGTTGGTATGAGGTGTTTTTGCTGATATGCTGTTTGGTTTTCACCAAGCGTGGACCTGAACATTACGGCCAAACATCGCTACTATGGGCCCATATGTCCAAAGGACATTGTTCCGGAGGTCTCATGGGTTGTTCAGACGCAGCCACATCTGTTCAGTCTTTTTCTAATTGTACTGTCATAAAGTAACATGCTAAGTAAGGCCTGTAGATTCTGGGTATCTCTAGGGTATCTTTGAGCATTGCACAGTCTGAGCTGGGGTTGAATTTGCAGGGATATCCACTTCCAGGCATTTTGTTAACACACACCTGAATGCTCCAGACTAGCAAAACATCAGCTTTTTTAGAGGTGGTCACACTTGCTGATGATCAGTTAATCAAGTGCTTTTGATTAGCATCTGGCTGCTGCTTTCTTAATTACGACAGAGGAAGTAAGCATGTTCTTAGTTCTTCACAGGACTGCACAGAGAAAACTTTCATTTTCACAAACCGTAGGCACAAACATCGTGTTACTCATAGCTTCCTGAATTGTCCAAATTTTCAATATTAAATATTACATAGTGTCAAAATGCATTAAGTGTCAGGATCCAAATATTCAACAGTATGAACACTGTTCCTGCTGATGCCTCTGGTGTATCCAGCCACACTGATCCATGCAATACAATCAGTCAATGCAGTGCCATGAATTTTGAGGCTTAATGCGCTCCGTTTCTATTCAAGATAGCTGCTTGTGTGTCTCACATACAAACTAAATCCAACGTCTTTGAGTTTATATCTATATTTACCCAGTAGAAAAATAAAGATTAGTCATTTAAAATGTTATTACAAAAATACATTTAAATAAAATGACTGCAAAATTGCTTTGTTTTATAAGTAATGTGCTCATAAAAAAGATTAACAATAGCTCAGAGCTGCAATAAGAGCCCAGTCTATGAAAGGTTTTAATTTAGAAAGCAAGCATAACCAAAGGCCCATAAAGCTGTAAACACAACTATATCAGGCAGGTATGCCAACATTTTGCCGTATTGTTCTCTTAAAGCCACCCGGTGGCATTTATGGTCCGTTTTCCTCTTTTATTGAAAAAGGTGTCCATAGGAGTGCTTGAGCTCATAGGCTAAATTCAAGCTTTTAAGGCTTTAGCTTGAGGTTATGTGTTCAACCATGACAGTGTAGGCAGACAACCATGACATTGGAAGGCAGATAGCTTTATTCTCTTTTTAAAAGCTCTGGACAGTGAAAAAAAAAAAAATCTTTGCATGATTAAAATCTTTGAAAGAAAATATCACAGATTACTGACACTGGCGATGTTCTTAATATTTTTATATTAAAACTGCCTCTCCGGTTCATAAAGTCACTGTAATCCTCCCATGATCACTAACTGCTTTGTGATGTGGGCGGCATTGTCACAAGGCTGAGTAAAACTATAATGCTGTAATCCAGCGGGGCTGACTCATCGAGATGTGGATTAGGCTGCCGCTTCTCCAGAATTGAAACAAAGAGCGAGGACGAAAATTTCTCATCAGCAGAAAATCCATCAGCGGCAATTGGCCACGTTTACCTTTTTGTTGATTTTAATTGTCTTTGGGAGACCTAAATTTAAACCAGAAGTGGCCAAAAATAAAATTAAATAAAAAGAAGCATTTACATCATTCTCTGTCCGAGGAGAATCGTTCGATGTTCTAATGATCAACATACTCATCATCGGTTTTCACTGGAGTGTGTGGAAACAAATGTTGGTGTGCCTTCTCTGTAACACATCATTATGAGAATCATTATTGCAATGATAAAGCATAGCACACCTTCAGTTAACAGGAAACGTGTTACAAAAATGTCTGCCTGGAGTTGATATGGGGTCAGTACGCCATCCCTGGACTTCCTGCTCAAGTCCAGCTCTTCACAGGCAGATGGCTGTAAAAGGAAGCCAGAGGTCTGAAGGTTTGCTGTGTGCGCACACACATTAGTGATGGGAGTTTTCTTTAAACAAACAAAAAAAAAGGATCCCTTTCAGTGACATTTTTTTTAATTGATTGTCAGATTCTCACATATTTTTTATTTATTCTATCATACATGTGTTTCATTAGGTTAGGAAACTGGAACATTTGATTAGGTTTAAGATCAGAGCTTCTCTGATAAACACACTCTGTTGTCTTCGTTTTACTTGATTCTTTCAGATTGCTTGTGTTTGAGAAAATGGCATTTTTTGGTATACTTTTGGAAGTATGATGTATATGTCCTGCCACTTTAGCCAGAGCAAACTAGAGAGGACGTCAGGGAAAAGTTAACATTTATCTTATTTCATTTCATGCTCTGAGTGCATTTTCTTCCACTGGTAGCTACATGTGTAGGAAGGTTACATCTTTACACGTAATCCCACCTGCAGGCCAGCAGAAATTTGCAGATTGCCTCAACAACGGGTGGAAGCAGCTGTGAAATAGCACAAAAACATTGGTAACACGGTCATCTCTGATGGATGACGCATCTTCACCTCCTCCACACCCTTACTTTCAAAATAAATTAGACATCGTAAAAGCAGTCATGAGCATAACTGAACAGATTGTGTCAGATTTGAAAATAAAGGTGGCAGTGACAACACATTTGTCTGCTCTGCTGTTACAGGTTGATGCTCACCACACAGAAAATAACTCTGTGATGTGCAACAAATGATTTATTATTGCTCTCTCATTTAGGCATAGCCGGCAACCCAGTGCTCTTCAATGAAAATGGAGATGCCCCCGGACGCTATGAGATCTACCAATACCAGATCAGAAACCGAACGGCCGAATACAAAATCATCGGTCACTGGACGGATCAACTCCATCTGAATGTGAGCACTGGCGTTTTCTTTTCTGTGCCCTCTATAACTTATGTTTGTGTCGGTGTTTGCAATGGAAATCCACTGAAAGGTTATTTCAGCTCTGCAGTTGCAATCTCTAACCCCTCTAAAGCATTTCACAGTGCTTAGTTCTATCTTCAAAGGTGTAAATATCCAGGGGGCACTTTAAATGATTAACAGGATGGACCGTGATGAAAAGAAAGTCACGAGAGCTTAAGGACAGACATATTTAATATCAGACAGCAGACAGCGTCACTGACTTCCAAAAACAATACTGTGGGCAGGCAGTGTGATGAAGTAACAGTATTATAACAGTAAATTACATAAAAGACCCAAACAAATTATGTTTTCACAAAATGAAGAGGGGGCCTTGGGCAGGCAAATGAGTCCAATTGAACACATGAGGCAGGCTGAGAGGAGCTTTGTCTTCTTCACCTCTTTTAACAACGTGCTGAAAGAAAAAAGGGAAAACAGTAAGGTATTTGTGGGTACCTACTGTAAAATGCGCCAGTTCTGATTTTGAAAGCCAGTAGTATTTAATTAGTGTTATTTGAGCTCCCAATTAAATGCACATTTAAAGACAAATTTCCTGGCTTTCAATGAACCACCACAATTGAATAAAACTGATAACATTAAAGAGAGCAAACGCTGTTTGAAATGATTAATTTAATTTATCCTCCAAAGTATGCTTCGGAAAGTGGAAAATCCACAAAGGAGAGTAATATCTTGAAATGAAAAATATCCCTTTCTTCTCCGATTGATTCAATTTTTTAACACAAATAATTACCAAAGCCAAAAAAAAAGGGGGGAGAAACGGTGCCATCAGTTCCCTGCAGCGCAAACATCGAATTTCTCTTTTCCTCTCACAGCTTGCCCTTCAGAAAGTTTGACCTAACACTGAAACATTTTTGTTGAATATAAGAGGAATACTTGAATAGTTTGGCTTTTTTTCACCCTCTCACCCAAATAAATACATAAAAACAAGCACACAGATTGTCCTTGACCTCCATGGGTGCTGAGAACCATTCTGGATCAATAAAGCAGCCCTTTGTCTACCCATCTCCATTTTACACAATTCAATAAGCTTTGCACACTAAAAAAAAATTCTCAAATGTTTCTTCTCTCGCTCCATGTTCCTCTGCCTCCCTCATAGGTTCGTTCCATGCAGTGGCCCGGCGGTGTCCGTCAGATTCCCTCCTCAATCTGCAGCCATCCCTGTCAGGCTGGTGAGCGCAAGAAGATTGTGAAGGGCATCCCTTGCTGCTGGCACTGCGAACGCTGCGATGGCTATCAGTACCAGGCAGACACCTACACGTGTAAGATGTGTCACTTTGATTTGAGGCCCAATGAGAATCACACAGGCTGCGTTCCAATCCCCATTGTTAAGCTGGAGTGGAGCTCTCCATGGGCAGTCATCCCTGTGTTTGTTGCAGTCATTGGGATCATGGCCACTTTGTTTGTGGTGGTCACATTCGTCCGCTATAATGACACTCCAATTGTGAAAGCATCAGGCCGGGAGCTAAGCTATGTCCTGCTAACTGGCATCTTTCTCTGCTATGCCACAACATTCCTGATGATTTCCGCCCCTGATGTAGTAATCTGCTCCCTTCGTCGGATCTTCTTGGGTCTAGGGATGAGCATTAGTTATGCCGCTCTGCTCACCAAAACCAATCGTATTTACCGCATCTTCGAGCAGGGCACGATGTCCGTGAGTGCGCCAAGGTTCATTTCTCCAGCCTCGCAGCTGGTCATCACCTTCACCCTGGCCTCGGTGCAGCTGGTTGGGGTGTGCATCTGGTTTGTTGTGGATCCCTCCAAGGCTATTATTGACTATGAGGATCAGAGAACCTCTAACCCAGCTATGGCTCGTGGTGTGCTCAAGTGTGACATCTCTGACCTGTCCCTCATCTGCCTGCTGGGCTACAGCATGCTGCTCATGGTTACCTGCACAGTCTACGCCATTAAAACCAGAGGGGTGCCGGAGACCTTCAACGAGGCCAAACCAATTGGTTTTACCATGTACACCACCTGCATTATTTGGCTAGCATTCATCCCAATCTTCTTTGGCACGTCACAGTCAACAGAAAAGGTAAGCGAACAACTAATTATTATTATATAATTATATTTTTTGTCAGTTTATTTTCAGACATGCTTGCAGCTGCACAAAACTGGCACCAGTCTATTAGCACGCCTTTTTGATTTTAACGGCTGTTTCTGTTGATTTCTTTGTATTTTTTGACAAGTTTAGAGCCCGTTTACATTGTACTGTGTGAGTGTGTGTAAGTTAATTTAAAGTGCAATTTTCATATTTGTACTTCTTGGAGTTTATTTATAAGACAAACATAATCTCACAAATAATTCGGTTCAGTTATTTTCAATCAGTAGTTCCATGCTTTGTTGGCCTGTGGCCGTGTAACACAGAGGGATGTCTCCCCATAACTAACTGGTAGCTGGTTTATAGCCTGACTTCAACCAGTCTTGCCTACTTTCTATATTTTGCTTTTACAGTTGTCTTGATCTTATTTTAGTAAAATCCTGCAATTATCAAGAATGATATTAAACAAAGATTATAGGAAAGATTTTCTCTGCGGCTCTATGCAGTTAATCAGCCTCTTGTGGGTGGTGGGGTGACCACTGGGTTAAGCCCTCCAACAGTATTTTAAGCATTTATAATCAGATCCAGGTCTGCTGAATTAAAATGCTGTTTGAATGTTAAATATGTATCTAATTATATACTTTATATAATAACAAGGCTAAAATGGGGTTCTACTCATTTTTCCTTACTGCACTTCAGTAATCTTGAAATATTGTGTGAAACCAAAAATTAAAGAAATGAAGTTAACAGAAGTCAGCAGCTAAACCAACAAAGGCAAAGTCACGTATAAGACTCAGTTTGTGAATACACAATCTGCAAAGTGTAACGTGAATGCTTCTCTAATAACTCTGAGGGCGACACCCGAGACCGTGACTCACATATATGTGACGGCTGTGTGCCAGAGTACATTAGAGACCTACGAGCTGTTTACACAAACACAAGCTCACACTCTTATTCCCATGTCAAATCAATGTGCCCGACCTCTTGAACCATGGACCTGGATTGCGTTCAGCGAGAGCACTAAGGTCAAGAGGGATCCAAATGGGACATGGAAATGGAGGTTGGGCTTGGACCTCACATTCAGAGGAGAAAAGTCTGGGGACAAAGCCAAAGGGGTACAACAATGACACAATAGCAATGTGTTGATCCAGTTGAAAGAGGTGTTCTGGCAGTGTAACAAAAGGGGCTCAGCGGTTACAAGAGAGGGCAGTGGTGAAGCAAAAAAAACCCCTCAAACTGGCACGGACACTATCAGCAGTGCCAGCAGGGGTCTGACAGATGCAACAAATTAATCCTTACCTCCTCCCCTTTGGGATTAAACAAAACAATGCATCAAAATGCTGGCCTGGAAAACTGGCTGTGATAGTTACCTTTGTGGAAAAAAAAAATACATTCTTGTGAAACCGAGAGCGTGCATTGTGTCTCAGAGAGCACCCCCGTCCCCCTCCCAATTTCAGTAGTTTACAGCATTGCAGAAAATCTGCATATGACTGCATCCAATTGTATTATATTAATAATGCAATATGTGACCAGCAGTGCAATGACTTATATGCGCGTATGCTGCATGTTGTCCAAATTACAGGGTGTATGCATCCTGGCTTTCTCTTACCCCATATATATTGACTAGTATGAGCTCAAAATCTGCAGACAATGGCGTTTACATGCTGAAAACCGAGAGACCGGCTGAGCAGAAAAGAAAAGTCAGCTGTCGACAGTATACATTTGTGATTATCATACACGTAGCATACATAGTAAAGGAGGAACGGTCCAAGTGCAAAGCCCACATTATTTTTTAATGTGAGTGTTGCATATCTGAAGTCGCATGTCAACACCAGCCATGGAGATCAGCGAGTTCTTTGTTTAATCATTCCATCTCCTCTCTCTGAAGATGAAAGAGAATTATACAATCACAGAGAGATTGAACAGCTTTTTGGAGGATGAGGTAATCCATTAGCTAGCCTGGCTTTGAATAGTAAAACAAGTGAAAAAAAAAATCTTTGAAGGGTATGTGAAGTCCTACTTTTTGTTCCTTCTTCTATACTTCAGATGAATTTCATTTACAAACCCTGAAAACTTCCCTCATCCAGCCTATAAAACACTTTTTTTTTAATCCAAATTACATGAGTCACTTATTAATTATTATTTCCTGTGGAAAACTGTACACACAATGGCTGGAGGACAGTTTTACTTTTATCATTTAGAAAACTTTTACTATGGCCCTGAGCTATGTTAAGGTAAGGCACAAAATGGAACGCAAAATGGAATTTTAGCTTCGGGGAAATGTCCTACATTTTTTCTTTCCTCATTTGAGAAAGAATAATCATATTTAATATATAACCCAAAAGGGGCCTTTGAGTGTTGAGTCTAAAAAAAAAAAAAAAAAACTTAATTTAACTTCCTCTCCAGTATGGTTTGTAGCTTTCTCAGACCATGCAGCATACTGCTACTGCAAATGTTTTTAGCAAGCACTTAGAAATGATGGGAACAAAGCCCTGATGTAGCTTAAGGAATTAAAATGAGTTCTGTCCCTTGAGAGCAAAGAAGGGATAGTATTGTGATATTATTAAAGAAAAATACAGGAAAGTCTTAAGAGGGAGAAGGTCAAAGCAGATGCGTATGTCTACAGAACATCAGAACATTGGTTCTTTATAACCATGAGTGAGAGAGTTCCATAACCTTGAAGATAAACTACACTCTAAGTTATTATTTAGAGTCCCAAGTGCCTCAAACACAGATATGCACGTAATGACTCTATTGCTGAAATTTGCTACATAATGGTCTTCTAGTTAAATTTGAGGGTATTTTTGGGTAGCCTTTAACAAGTGGTTATTATTGGAAACATGATGCTCTTGTCAAAGTAGTGGTTTTAATCCAAAACATGATCTTTTCTAAACCCAAGTCATTTTTACATATACTAGCAAAGCCCCCATTTCATGGTCTCTGCTTTGGTGTCAGGTCAATAAACAGTAAACAGTAAAATCATACAGTGGTGTGCAAAAGTTTGGGCACCCCTGATAATTTTCATGATTTCCCTTTATAAATCATTGGTTGTTCGGATCAGCAGTTTCAGTTAAATATATCATATAGCAGACGACACAGTGAAATGAAGTTTTTAGGATTTACAGAAAGTGTGCAATAATTATTTAAACAAAATTAGGCAGGTGCATAAGTTTGGGCACCCCAACAGAAA
>JAVDPK010001828.1:987967-1001769 GCA_034780415.1 Cichlasoma orientale | reverse complement strand
CACTTTGAATTGCCTTGCTGCTGAAATGTGCTATACAAATAAATTTTTACTTACTTACTTACTTACTTACATTATCTTGCTTAAATATGCAAGGCCTTCCCCGAAAAAGATGTCATCTGGATGGGCGCATATGTCCCTCTAAAATCTGTACAGTATATACCTTTCAGCATTGATGGTGCTTTTTCAGATGTGCAAGCTGCCAATTCCATAGGCAGCAATACACTCCCATAACATCAGAGATGCAGACTTTTAAACTGAGCAATGATAACAAGCTGGGAACATTATTCTGAAATTGCTGCCATTTAATTCAAAATGAGCTAATATTGTTCATGAAATAGTAAAATGTTTCAGTATAATGTTTGATATGGTAATAAAATATGGGTTTATGAGATTTGCCAATCATTGAACTCTGATTTTATTTACATTTTAAATAGCATCCCAGCTTTTTTGGAACTGAGTTTCTAATAATTTTGAATTTAGTTTGCTGGAACTTGCTGAAATCCTAAATAAGAATACAAAAAAATCCTCAATGTTTACCTGGGATTAGAAAATATTTCATGTTTAATAAAATATTGGCTGTTTTTTTAAATTATAAATAATTAAATAACTAAGTAATACACACATTATTTCTTTTAATTTATTTGAAAGCCTTTGAATACCTTAAATTTGAATGGGGTTTAAGTTGTTTAGTTGATTGAATATCTGACTTAAACTGCTTGTGTTGGTCACACAACCCAGTAGGTTTAAGTTACCATGCAGACATTTACTGCCTCTAGTTTGTAAAATTAAGCCCTCACACTGGGAAACCATCAGCATCTCACTATTTACTCACACGCTATAAACGATAAACCATTAACTGGACCAATAATCAATAGATAAATAATTAAATCATTGATTGGAGCCAGTATTTGTAGACATTGTAAAAGAACCAAGGGACTCTCTTTTCTAAAGCAGCTGAATCTCTGCGTACGCCTCCTAATCTCAATACCAATAAAACTGCTTGGCACTACTGTGTCAGTGACATACTCTGGATTTATACCAGTGAGGTAAATAATGACCTCAGCAATTGAGTCAGCAGAAATTACTCAAGTGACGTCCAAAACACTCTTCTTGCCTCAAGCAGGAAAAGGTTTTTATCAGTCTGTCAGCCGAGATGTGTTCTCTCGGTGTGGCTTGAACTAAAAAGGAACTCAGCCTTTTGTCACACATTTTAAAGCTGCGCCCCCACCCACCCCCTCCACTTTTAAACCACAAGTATTGACAACTATTTTCTTTTCATAGGAGAATGAAGTAGCCGACAATATATTTACTGTTAGCACAAACCAGAAATCAATGTAAAACTTATCACAATGCTCTGCAGTAGCAATAGCACAATGGTGCGAGGCCTGTCACAAAAACTACATGTATCCAAACAAAGCAGCATTAACTCCATTCTTGCTTCATGTTTGTGTGGACCGTTAAAGGGCTTTTTGTTAAAATAAGTGGTGAGAAGGCAGAGACGCTGAATTGATAGCCAGCAGCAAATTATCCCGACGGGGTTACAGTTTACAGGGGCAATACACTGTATGGCTATTTGAATGAGCACCATTTGTCATTGTCATCGCCCGTGTGGATATATGGCTTGATAAAATTGAAAAATTCCTGTCTGGGTCAGCTCCCCCCCAATGCCGAGATCTAGTGGTGATATGTCAGGATTTATCTGCTCCCACTCAGAGAATCGGCTAACATGGTCTGGGGAGACATCTGGAAAGTTGACTCCTGATAGCTGTGAGAAAAAGAGGTGGTGGTGCAGATTGTAGGTAATAGCTACATTTGGCACCCTCTGAGGGGAAAGACATGACCTGAGGACTAGAGAATTTTTATAGGAATTACTGGTATTCATGTTCCACAGTGTTATTAGAACTAATCAGGAACTAAATACAATTTATCTGGCAGTTTTTTTTTTACTCTTGTTACTACAGGAAGACAGCTAAACAAAAAACAGCTTCAAGTCCAAATCAACCCCCTTCCTTAAGTTACAAAGTTCACCTCAGCTGTATCTGACTCTCAATCTTCCCTCTCCTTCTTCTCTTTCAGCTTTCTCGACAAAGCAAACCTACATCAGCTACAGCAACCATGCAATCTAAAGGACAAAGGCTGTTATCACGATTCAGGATTTCCATCCCAGCGAAGAACAAAAAAAACCTGCAGTGGAATTTCAAACACCTGGCAAAAATAAAATTTATTTAAAATAAAGAAAAAAAAGATATGTCTTTTTGCGAGTGGAGATCAGAGAAGCATTGCCCAAAGACGTAACACAGAGTGGAAAGAGCACAATGAGGTGCGGGGATGGACAAAACAGGGGACCAGAACAGATAACGGCACAATTTTAAGGTTCCATCTTCTGTCTGCCTCATAAGAATACACACACACAAAAGAAAAATGAAAATATTTGCATGGCAGAGGCCTATAGACTGAAGGATGGAGCTTTCCTTTTCTGTGTTTACATTTCAGCTATGCCCTCTTTTAAAGACTTCTCTGTCATCTTACGCAGCACTGACTGAAACTGAACTAACAGTAAGAATATGTTCAGGTGTTCTTAATGTTGTCTGCCGGTTTTGTGAATTATAATTAATCTTCAAATCCTCAAGGCACCACAAGTGATTAATCAACACCAAAAAGGCATGAAAACATGGTCCATGGATTTCTGAGAGGGGGTTTGTGTTTGTTTTTATTTCTAAATGTGTTCTGGTCTTGTGAGTCAAATGACTGGAAATATTGATCATCTCAACAGTGCAACAGATCTTTACCAGACTCCATGTATTTTGATTTTCTCTTCCAAGTTGCCGATCGGTTAATAAGAATGACTAAACATATAAGATGGTCTCTGCTGATTTTGAGCATGCCAGTTTTAACATCCTGTGTTGTGTTGTTAAAAAAAAAAAAGGTAAAAAAATTGGAATGCATTAAACTCTGTTGCAGCATTGTTAACAAATGTTTGGGCCTATTGTATGTTAAAAACTGTTCTCAAATGGTGAAGGTCTAGTGAGTGATTGTTTATCTGTGCTACAGTAAGGCCATGATTTGTATTACCAGCTAGCCCAAGGCTGCCACTGCCCTCTACATATCTGTATGTGCTTTGAAACAGTGGCTCGTGGTTAAAATAAACAGTGTTTTAGCCAGGAGAGCTCACTGTGAGCTGTTATCCAGGATGACCCTACCACCACTGCCACCAGCTATTCTCACACAGTCATAGTGTAAGGGTAAAGCTTAGCTGTACAGATCCATTAGTAGGGGAATTAAGATGAAGTATGCCCTTGAGAGGATCATGCAATATGCCCTGAAGGTGATATCCATAATGGACCGGCTACTGAGAAAATTCATGTCCTCATCAGGCACTCGTGATAAGGAGGAGGTGTCAGGAAGTTGTAAGGCTTTTCAGCAAATGAAAATCTAATTGCAAAACTATACAATATCTCTATCAATCACTCCGAGCTGGCTGAACAGATTAAGAGTTGGCTTCGTGCGGTATAAAAGCCCTCTAACGTCTTGGGGAAAATATTGTGGGGTCATTTGTGTTGTGAATTCAATGCTGCTTTTCATCCCTCCCTCTGTATTACTTTCAACACCATTTGTGTTGCAGAATAAAATGTGAGTGCTGACCAGATTAAATGGTAAGTTTATGTATGTTATTAAATAGATTGATGATGTCTGCTTTATGTCCTGACATATCTTAAAATTGGGGAAAAACTAAAAAAAAAGATTCAGTGCCTGGCTATCTATGTATTTGTTAAACCTCATGAAAACTAATGAAGTGTGTGAAGCATGTTTAGTTTTTTTATACAAAATTTTATTTCTATTAAAAATGTTTTAAAACTTTATTGTCCATTTTCACCTTTGTGTAATCAAGGAAAATTGATTGATTTGCTCATTAATTTTTCTTCTTTCAATTTCTCATCATGCCATCATTAATAATACATGTCTGGTCCTGTATGTTGCCTGATTAAAATAATAATAATAATAATGATACATTAGCAAACTTTCAATATCTCTAGCTAAATGATTGGCAGCACTTCTGTGCGAGCGAGTGTGTGTACTTTGTTCGTAATGTAAAGTGTTTGTCCGCCCTGAAGAAAATAAGACAATGGCTGCCATCCTCTGAGATAATACGTTGCCACAATTGCTCTGATAATAGTGCTGGAAGGACATCGAGTTGGTGGAAGGAAACATGAAATTATTTTAAATGAATGGGGAGCCCCTACTTGCATCCGAGGTCTTTGCATACAGAAAGCTCTCCGCATCTATAATCTTCTCCACGCCTCTCTGATACAAAAGGCTTGGAAATAACAGTTGCTGCATTGCAAGAGTGCTAAGTACATGCCCAAGTGCTAGATTACAGCAATATGCACAGCTGCCTTTACATAATTTCCCATGGTACATTGAGGTGCCTGGAGAGGTTTGCCTCATGGCACTACAGGGTTTTGCCTTAGTACCACTACTGCTCCTGCTGCTATTTGTCCTGTTTCTTTGAACAAACTTCTGAATACCTCATGCTATTTTGACCAAAAAGATAAAGAATGGTTGAAAAGGTTATACACTTTACATTTCATTAGGTACACCTGCTCAACTGCTTGTTAATGCAAATATCTGCCAATCACATGAGCAGCAACCCGAATGCATTTAGGCATGTAGACATGGTCAAAAGAACCTGCTGAAGTTCAAACAAAGGTCAAATAAGACTTTTCCATCTATGCATCTCACAGGAAGAAATACGTTACAGAATAATGACACACATTTGGCTGACTCACAAATAAAACGCTACATGGGAGACACTATAGAAGAGACTTATGCTTGGTAGTAACTAAATAATCTATGAATCTGTACTATTAGGGCAACAGAAACTGGAGGAAAAAAAAACTTCAAAAATCAGTTTTCCATCTCAGCAGGTTTTGTGGTGACAACTGGAGATGATCCAAGAAGACAATCGTAAGACATACAGATGAGGATTCTACTGTACATTTCTCATGTATCTTTTAAAGCATACACTGTTCATAGCCGCAAATGTTTATTATGATTTAATTAACTTCGGTAGTTTAGGTGTATATAATAAGGACCTCTGTCAGAGGTCACATCTAGTTCTAAATAACATGACATCACTGCCACACCTCCGTAAATCCCTACATTTAAGCTGCTACTGATGAAACAATTATTTAATTCAACAATTCTTGCATCTCCTACATAGTAAAACTTCACTTTGCAAACTTTTAATGTGAAACAGCTGAAAAAAGAAGCACATAGCAAATGGGAGGTGATCATAATGAATCAGTGGTACAGTGCATGCTGTTTTAGCCTCATTAACACCAATCCTGATATAGAGCTAAACTCAAACCAACAATATGGTGAGAATCGTATGACTTTATCAGCTCATGACATGAATCATTTTGCATATTTAGCATCATAACACAGTTAGCAATAATGCGTTTGTGTGCTAAAGTGGGTCTCTTTTTTTCCTTGAGACCCAACGGACACTCATAACTTCTTCATTCTGCTCTACTTATCAGGAGGTGGTGGCAATAATATTCCATAAAACACAGCAGTGAGCCAACTGCAAACAATCAGATCTGAATCTTTATGTCCTATTTTTTTTTTTAAAGAAAATCAATCAACAAAATTAGTACACAAAGCCTTCTGACAAAAAATAACTTTTTAAAACTAGACTAGTGCACATTATGGATATAAAAGCAAGAAAAAAATATATAAAAAAGATAAATACACTTATTTAAATCTGTACTTCTATGAGTCAATATGCCTGCCATGTCCATGAGTGTAACGCATTACTTTTTGCTGTAATGCAGAAATGTAACACATTACTGCACAAGGTTCTATAATCACATTACCGTTACATCATTACTCCCATTGCAAAGGTTCTTCAATGGAAAAAAAAAAGCTCAAATATGCCTTTTTTCCTACACACTTGTGCTACAGTCTGCTGACTTAAGTGCAGACAGGATTAAAATAATGGAGTGGTCTACAGCTATTGAGGAACGGCAATATGAACATTATTTGTATTTTTATTGCACAAAAAGGGCACGAATGTGATAGTAAATTGTAAACCGTTCCCAAAGTAGAAAACAGCTGGTGATTATATATGACGCTGACTCTGTGCAAGTATCTGCACAGACAGCATGCTAACATAAGTGTAATAGTGAAGAACCCAGAGCTGAGTGTCAAGCTGAGTGTCGAGCCAGGCAGCCAGAGCCTGAAGTTCAACAGGCAACAAAAAGCATGGATGAGCAGTCAGGCTTGTAACATTGTAGCCTCTATTTTTACCACTACCTGTTTCTACAGAGCGATCGCTGTGTCGATCACTGTGAAGAGCTCTTTGGGCTGGTTTTCAGCTGTGCTTCTGGCTTTGTGTTAAAACTTAAACAGTAACATGTGCTTGTGTGTGACTTTATTAGGATATAGCATGAGATTTATATTGTTAAATGTTATGTGACAGTGCATCTCAGGCCATGTTCGCAGTAACCTAAATGTAATGTAACGAGAAGTAAAACAAATTACTTTCTCCATGGAGATATTTAGATAATCAATGGCTTTTAAAAACAAATATTAAATCATGTTTAATATGTTACTGACAACTTTGGTGTTACGGGATTCTATGAAGGGCTCTGTGAGCACCATCTCTCGCCTCTTCCTATTGTGCGTCTGATGTTAGGGTCAGCAAATGTCACAGTTAGTGGAGATCTATTTTTCTAAACTGAGTGTGACATTATCTGTGAGGTTTAAAAAAAACCCATCAAGCATCATCCATGACATCAAACATTTGCCATTGGTAACAGGGATCACATGCTCTACCCACTGAGTGCCAACAATAGAGAACAGGACCCAGAAATAAGATCAAACAACCTCAAACTCTGCACTTATTCGGGTCCTCACGAATACACCCACCAAACTTGAACTACACAGGTTGAAACTTTGTTGAGACAAAGAGCAGATATTCAGAGATTCCTTGATTACAAAATGAGGGATGGAAAAAAAAAACTCCATAACTTTTTTAAATGATGGTGCAACCAGAATCCTCAGCCCAACAGAGACTTGAGTGGCTAAAACTATGGACTTTCCTCCCGACTGTGCAGGAGACAGGCAAGTACGTGCTATTCTGCCAACAGCTGGCCTCTCCTTGCTTCAGTGCGTCTGAGTCTGAAAGAAGAATATTTGGGACAACTTGAGATGTTGTTCGGCAGCGCGGCGGCAAAATACATTCAAGAAAAAAAAAAATTTGTGTGGGTGGCCATATCGACACAACTGTCGAGGGATTCAATGCAATCTGCTCAACTGTGTTATTCCAGATAGTGAGATACAAATGCTGAGATAAGGGTTGAGGAGTTTACACAGGCAAATGTCTGATATGAACCAATGACACTAAAAATGCACGACTCTGTCACTGATGAAGTGGTTTCATGATATGAACAGAGACGGCAAAATCAAGAAAATACACTTTCCTTTTGAATGTAGATCTCTCCCCAACACTGTGATCTTAGTAACAAAGACAGCTGCTTTAGAATACTAGAGTAAATTAATTTGAATGCTACTCACACAGCAGGGAGAAATATTAATATGGAATGTATGCAAAAGACATCTGAGAACTGGATCACAGTGAAAGTAATAATCCTTTCTTATGTTCTTGAAATCATCTTGCCTCACTTCCAATTGAACCATGTCAAGCCTCTAACGTGTAAATGCAAGCCATCTGTCACTGTTCTGAAAAAGTCATTTAATTAGGTTTTAGTCATCAAAACCATTTCATTAACCATTTAATCTGGATCTGACTGCAGATCTGCAGATCTGACTGTTGATAGGAACTGAAGTGCCAAAGCTGAGACAATCCTCATGCAAGTATGAATAGCTGAGCAGATAAAAATGTTTATCCACTAGTCCATTCCCGTGTGCACCACAGAATAATACAATACAACTGCCCTCAGGTGACAGAATGAGTGCAGGAGCACATTTGTCTAGAATTGAGCACCAATATACAGCAGGATTTGAGAGAAGCAGTGCAGTGATGCTTTCTCTCTGGGGTCCTGTGACTGAGCTCTCTCAGCTGTGCAGCTATGCTATTGTATACCATCACAAACTCAACACTGACAGGGGCTGCTTTGCTGTAAAAAGCCTGATCTAGAGGCAGCATCAGTCACAGAGGCTCAACCAATTCATTGTGGACGGAGGCAGACGTGAAGGCATGTATAAAGGAAAAGCAATGCCAGCATTGAAGAAAAAATTGGAATTGTTTGAGAAGCTGTCGCATTCCTTTAAACGTTCAGCTAACATCTCATTCATCTTTTGTCTTAGCGATCACAGGCGTGCTACTATAGCTTATACAGTGCACAGTGCATACGCTATGTTGCTAGGAAACAGTGCCTCATGAATATCCTGCAGTTATTGCACAATCAAAGAAGTAATGTTCTGACAGTTCAGTCACTGCGTAAAAGCAAAATGTTCAAAATGCTCTCAAAGACGTACATTTCAGTGTTTTTTTTTTTTAAATAGCTTGTTGCATGCAACATTGTCACCAGCATGGCACTCGTGCATGGGCTGCACCACCGTTTCACACTTTTTATTTAATTCTTTTGGAACCCACTTCATTTTTTTATGTTTGTATACAGTAGCTGGAAGAAATTTTAATTTATGGCCTAATACATGATAAAGCAATACCTGCTAACTTTAATAAAATCTTACAAAGGCAAAAATGTGAAGAGGATAATAGTGAGGACAATTTGAATATGTTATCGGTAGTGATACAATATTTATTTATTGCCACAAAATTTAAATTAAGAAAAAAAGTGTGTGCCACACTGCCTCAGCCAACAAGGCATCCATCTCGCTGTGCCAGAAGCATTATTCTGCTTGCTTTACTTGCTTATTTTACTTATTTGGTTGAGACATGACGATATCATTAGCAATTATAGCTCAAAGGATAAGGTTTTAAAGAGAACACAGTCCTATGTCTGTAACACGCAATGCGTCATCATCTCGACTGTGGAGTCAACTGAACAATATTTCTAATTGAGCCCCAGGGAAGAAGAAGAACCAGACAAGTGCTGTAAGAAAGCTCCCCAGGTTAAAGAGAGACACTCTGGTAACGGGTTTCCCTCTGGGGGGAAAAACACAAGTGTGAGGAGGTGGGTAAAGTCTTTACAATGAAACTAGGCCATCATAAAAAGAAGTGGGAAAGACTGTGACAGTAGAATACAGAGCCTAGTTTACCGCATCCTGGGTCTCATATTCACCACCAATAATGCTTTCATTTGCTATGCACCACTTCAATCTCTCTCTTTAGCTCTGTCGACCTCAAATACACAGTGCTGTCAGGTTGTCTCACTGTACAAATCTGGATTTTGATTACACAAATAATGACAGGAATATATTGCATGCTTATGCTGATTCAACAATGTGGCAGCAATGCTTCTATTCATATTTTATGAACAGAATTTACATCTTTAAACTGTCATTTCTCTTTTTTTTTTGCACCTGCATGCGTCTTGTTTTTACTTATTTGAATTGAGTTTTCTGAAATACCATATAAACCCAGTATGTGTCATCACTTTAACCACAGTGGTGTCATAACAGGATCCATCAGTGCACCATTACAGACTGGACTGACTGTTGTGAAGTTTCTTCATGGTTCTTCTTCATAGTTTGTTCCTAAACCGTCATAGCTGTGTCCTCATGATTTCCAGTTGTTCTGTGAAGTTTTTCAACATTTATGAATATATTGGCACAAAAGTGTGTATACAGTAGACATGTGTTATATGGAAAAGCTATTTTGGTAATCCTCTTTGATAAGGTTTACAGATGTGTGATACAGTGCTGTGCAAAGGTTTTGAGCCACCCTTCAATAAGCGGTCTTAGGCAATAGTTCACTTTTTTTCTTTGGACATTGGCTGCTACATTGATGTCAATCATTCAAAACAAATATAATTTAATACACAAAATTCTCATTATGTATTTTTATCTATTGTATAAATTTTACACAGGAAGACAGCCACAGTGACACCACCCAGCACATCCTGAAGATCCTGGTTTTCCATGGTGCTGATAGAGGGGCTCAGTGGATGTATCCACCCTTCGTGAAAGCAAGGAGGTATTGCAGGATGTGACAATACAGCTAAAGCTCTGTGCTCTGCTTATTGGCCTGATTTATGCTCTCAGTCTTGCATAACCCCCAGCACTGTGTTTCACTTTTGAGATGTTTCAGAAACTTTTTCTAGAACTGGGTGGGCTTAAGTTGTCCCCAAAAGTGCAAGCTTTAAAGTTGAAGTTGCTGTCTTAAATGGTATTTCCATGGCATTTCTGTACAGTTCCACCAACTCAGTTCTCCATCTGATGATTCATCACTTCCAGAAAGACCGTTGGCGTCACTGGACCCTCCTCTTACATAGAGAAGCTTGTCTTTAAATAAAGTTCCACTGTCGAGACAAATGGATTACCCGTGGGCTTCTTCAGTTTTGATGGTCCACAAGACTGTCGCAGATGTGGTCAAACGTGGATGTGTTGAAGCTTAAAACAGTTTTGATGTTTGTAATTTGACTGAATGGAAAAAATTATGCAAATGCAAAGATGGGCAGTGGAATCAAAATATTTTGTCCGACAGCGTGAATATTGATATCTCTCTGATTATAAAAAAAATACTGCTGGAGCAGTTTGTAAGGGACCATAATAGAAATTCACAGCTGCAGTGATGTTAACCTGCCTGCACCCTCTCACCCTTCTGGAACAACTACTAACTTGCCTTCAGTTCATCTTATAGCTCTGGAAAGTTGTCATTCCGAAACATATTCCAGTGTGTTTACTAAGGCGCCTTTTGTTAACTGAGGTTTTATTTACTTATGTAGGGTATCCACCACTCTAAATGTGTGTTTGATGCACTAGCTTGTATTTGAGAGCAGAGCTAATATTGACACAAACAAATCTTTGCAATATTTACTGACAAATCAATTGCAGTTTAAATTTTGATATATTTTTCTTGACACATTGAGATGACAACAGTGGTGATGGGTAGCTGAAGTCGTAATATGTGATTCGATCAGGCTGTTTATTAATGATGCTTTTTCTAAAACTATTTAGATTTTGGGTTATGTCAATATTAGTGAGCTCTGTCAGGTCAAAATCTCATCTCCTCTTTTCATGCTGTAATATAAATTTGTGTACATTATGCCTCCTGGAACCTAAAAGAAATAAGTATCAGTGTTTGCCTCAGATTTGCATTGTGTCACCTGCCGAGAGGCAAAGAGACATTTAGTGATCACTTTTCCATCTGTCTGTCCGTCATGCTTTCAGTATCTCAGTGGCTGTGAAACATATTGACTTCAAACTTGAAGGATAGATATGTATTGAAGAGTACAACTGCAGAGCACAAGAACCATAACCTTACCTCCTCTTATACTTTTTGAACTAAAATTTTGAACTAACATATTTTTTTTAACTAATCTTCCAGTGATGACACAAAGCCAGTGGGTCGATGTCTGCCTCACCTACAAAGGAATGCATGCGTTTAACGGCAAAACATCATCCACACTATGGACCATGTTTAATCCTGAATATGTAGCCTTGCTAATTACCCTACCCCCGGAGACGGAACGGGGAATTGTTTTTGGTATGTTTGTCTGTTTGTTAACAGACTTGCAGCAAAACTACCATTCTGATTCACACCGAATTTGCATGAAAGATGGCCAGTGACTCCTACTGTAGATCACCTGATAAAAATTTTTGCCATAATTGAGTCAAAGTATAAAAATAAAAAATAAAAAATACAGAAAAATTGAAACAACGATTTAAGATGTATTTATTTAGGCACTCTGGAGTCTACGGATGCACCGGCCTGTCCAAATGACATCATTGATTTAAGATGACATAACAGGAAGCCTATCCACCATTTTAACCACACTCTGGAGCTTGTTCTGACATATGGTATAAGAAACTGAAGACCTAACAGTATACCCTGAAAACCCTCTTTTGTCTGAACATTTCTTAATAACATTTAAATTTATTTAAATTTCCTCCATTCTTACGCTCTTCAATGCCATGTGCCAACACAGTGCAGAGCAGCTACCTAAACCCTACTCCCTCAGAGATAGATCATCTCGTCAGTAGTTTACATCCTCACTGTGTACGACTCTCGATACTGTGGCTCCTCTGAAAAAGAAAGCTTCAAATTAGAAGTGCCTGACTCTGTGGTATAGTTCACAAACGCGCAGCTTAAAGCAGATAACACGTAAGTTGGAGAGGAAATGGCATCTCACTGATTTAGAAGACGCTCATTTAGCCTCGAAGAGAGTTTTTCTCTATAAAAAAAAAAAGGCCTCCATTTAGCTAGGACATCTTACTATTCATCACTGATTGAAGAAAATAAGAACGACCCCAGGTTTCTTTTCAACGCTGTAGCCAGGCTGACAAAGAGTCAGAGCTCTGTTGAGTGGAGTATTCCTGTAACCTTAACGAATAATGACTTTATGAATTTCTTCACAAATAAAAATGTAATAATTACAGATAAATGTATTCAGAACCATCTCACAGAAGTATCTTGGCGTACAGCTACTTTCAATACTGCTGATATTTATTTAGACTCTCTTTCCAATTGATCTTTCTGAGTTAACTTCAGTAGTTACTTCCTCCAAACCGTCAACATGTCTATTAGACCCATTCCTACAAAACTGCTCACAGAAGTCCTTTCATTAATTAATGCTTCAATCTTAAATATGATCAGTCTGTTTTTATTAATTGGCTACGTGCCACAGGCTTTTAAGGTGGAAGTACTTAAAAAGCCATCACTTGACCCAGCTGTCTTAGCTAATTATTGGCCAGTCTTCAACTTTCCTTTTATCTCAAAAATTCTTCAAGGAGTAGTTAACTGTAGCTAATTGATCATCTCCAGAGGAATGGTTTATTTGAAGAGTTTCCGTCAGGTTTCAGAATTCACCACAGTACAGAAACAGCATTAGCGAAGGTTACAAATGGCCTCATGGCTGTGGACTCATCTCTATGCTTGTCCTGCTAGACCTCAGTGCAGCATTCAATACCATAATAGACCATAGACCATAATATTTTATTACAGAGATTAGAGCATGCCATAGGCTGCAGCAGTTTGAATCATATTTATCTAATAGACTCCAATTTGTTCCATATAAATGGGGAGTCTTCTTCACACACTACAGTTAATTATGGAGTTCCACAGGGTTCTGTGCTGTTCTATTTACACTATACATGCTTCCCTTAGGCAGCATTATTAGAGAGCATTGCATACATTTTCCCTGTTATGCAGATGATATCCAGCTTTATCTGTCCATGAAGCCAGATGACACACATCAGTCAGTTAAACTACAGGAATGTATTAAAGACATAGGCCTGGATGAAATATAAAGGTAAAATCAAAAGTAGCCAAGCCAAGAGCTAGTGCCAAATTGAACGACATCTGGATTTGATCCAGATTCTGGATTTGCAGGCTACTTGAATTTAACATGGGAAACTCAATTTAACAGATATGTTTGGCCATATGTCAGCTGAAAAAAGACGCAGCATCCTCATTTGTTGCAGAAAGAAGCATATCACTATTGTGCATGGACATTTGATTAGGATATGATCTGGATACTCGAATATATGACTTTTGACTCTCTATCAATCCGATCAGTCAATTCCCCAAATACTGCACACCTGACAAATCACATTTTGTTCATTATAAGAGATAAAGCTTTTATACACACACACACACACACACACACACACACACACACACACACACACACACACACACACACACACACACA
>JAVDPK010001828.1:971648-982654 GCA_034780415.1 Cichlasoma orientale | reverse complement strand
ACACACACACACACACACACACACACACACACACACACACACACACACACACACACACACACACACACACAAAATGATCATAAAATGAAAGTTATTTTACTTCATCTTTTTAAACCTTGGAAATGGGCATGGACAATAGGACCTATGTGTTACTGTATCTTGCTGATTCAATGTTTGGAAAGTCACATGTTTCTGAGACGGACAACTTTCAAATCAACTAAAACGTCTGCTGGGGGTGGGGTCTGTTGTGCTTGACACTGCTGCTTGTTTTCTGAATATGTAACCTGAGAGTAAAACAGTTTAGATCCCAGAAGTCCAGGTTTTGTGGGCCTCAACAGGATCCAAATTTGTTGCCAAGGTCAACAATGGTCAATACAATGGTGTCTTTTTAAATCTTTCCATCATTCATCCATCTCTCAGCTGTCTCATCAGATATCTTTATCAATATTGGATGAAATACACTTAGGTCACTGTTAAATTTATGGCTGCTGAGATTTCCCTTGTTTTATTTATTAAAAAAAAGGGGGAGGGGCTTTAATTTAAAACTAAAGTTTTAATGATCGCACCTTAAATTTTTTTTCCAAAGCTTTGCCTGCTAAAACTGTTACATAATGTCAAAATATACTGTTCAGTATTATAGTATCATATAGTATGTACAGTATTTGCTGTGTGATTTGTGATAGATCTGTAGAGAAATTTTTGCATTTATTTTGGAAAGTTTATCAAAATAACACTTGTGTAATTATAGAAAACAATATAATTTACAAAAAAATAAGTAATTTAGGGCGCCAGGGTGGCTCATGGCGTGAGCAGGTGACCATGTATCCCGCATGGCGGAGCGGTCAGCACAGGTTCGGGTCCCGTCCTTTCACTATTTACCATGTGCCTTTCCCATCTCTCCTCCTGCCTTCCTGTCTCTCTCCACTGCAAGTACTGTCAAATAAAGCCTTAAAAAGCCCAAAAAATATCTTAAAAAACTAAGTTTACAGTTGTAAAATAGCAAAAAGATCTACTTAACAGTAAAGAGTAAATACATTTTACTGAATATTTATTTACAACTGTTAAGTAAATTTTTCTTGAGACAAGTGAGTTGTACCTGAAATTTCTCAAGAGAATTTAATCAAGAAATTATGAGGATTTTCTTTAAGGAAATTAAAAAATAAATAAATAAAAAAATTCAGCTCATTCCAAGGCTGCTTATGGATGGCTCTGAATAGTTTAAGCTTAAGCCATTTTTCCTTTGTTACCTTCTTTAAAATTTCCATGTTCAGCTAGATGAAGGTGATTTATGTGTCCGATTAGGTGTAATGTTACCAACGTTTTCATGCTGGTACCCCTGCAGTTTACTTTCGCGAACTTTGTGAGGAGCTTCCACACTAATGACATGGTAGTGTGTGGTTATGAGTGTACATGCACCTATGTGCCTGTGCCACTGTGCGTGTGTTGAGCATGCATGAAATGGACCATAACCTCTTACGAGAATGCTGAAAATCAGTGCATTCTTGTCCCTGGATGGTTGATCAGTGCACCTCTGCATTTTATATATTATGGTCATGACCAATTTTAAACTCTGCCTTTCAAGAAAGGCTACATTCTTACTATTAAGTTACCACAGGGATCTAGCCAGATTAAAAGAGAGTCATCTTTGTGACATTAAGAACTCTGGCTTTAGGGTCGCCATACCTCACTAACCCATTAATCTTGCTTGGTAGTACATCCCTCAAGACAGAACTCAAACTGTGGACCACAGTATATTAGATAAATGTAAGGTTAAAAAAAAGAAGCAATGTTTCCACTCTCATTAATTTTGCTATTTGATATCAAGTAATTGCATACTAATAATTAAGAAAGCCACTTTGGCACATCTCACATGTTGTTCAGTAGTAGTCCAATTTTTGCATTTTATAGTGTTTCATTTTTCATTTTAATACACATTGAGTTAGAGGTAAGGGGTAGGCCTAGGTTGTATATTCATAAATACAAGCTGTGAAATAACACTCAACACAACAGCAAAAATGACTCTAGGAGAACTGGCATACTATTCATACATAATTTCACGATAGTGGGCCGAATTTTATGTCTGCCTCCTCTAGTCACAAGTAACTCTTTCAAGCATACATTACAATAGCATGTACCTTACAATACAATAGGGATAACTAAGCACTCTAATGTTATCTAAGATACAGTACAGTTGGAAAACGTAGGGCTCGGTAAAGCTTAATGCTTGGTAAAATTCAATTGACTCACTAGAGAACATGGATCTTTATCTTTTGTTGCTTAAACCTCTAAGCACTACTCCTTTCTTCTGCTGAGAAGTGTTACTAGCAGTAACTGATGGCAAGAATTAAGTGATTTCAAAAACTTAAACCTAAAAATCCAGGTGACGACATTGTTGAGCAATTGGTATCGATTTTACCTTCGATCTGTGCTGGAGGGCGTTATTTTTTCACATTGTTGTTTAAATAAAGTGTTTCTTTAAAGTGCACAGGCTGTAAGAATACATATTTTTTTATATTTTCTTGCAAGCTTTTCAGGGATGAATAGTATCTTACACATGGTTATAGAGCCACAACTAATCTACACGTAGATAGTTTGACAAATTGAGCATAGCGTCAGTTCAGGAAGGCCACAAAGACAAGCTCAGCTGTAATTCCAGCAGATCTGATGATCTCAGTGCCAGCCAACATCAGCTTATGGCTCAGCTGATACACTTCTATGCATCCAACTGGCAAATTTCAAATACTACTGAAGCTGCTTTAGCCTGCCCACAGTTGTGGTGCAGCTGCAGCCCACTTTATAGCCTACCTCCAACCCAGTTCCTCCTTTTGTGCTATGTCTGACTTAATCAGTGTCATATCTATTGTCAAAGATGCCCACGCTGTTCTGTGCTGTGACCTCGCTGCTGCTCTCCCCATCTCTGGATTTCTATCGACGCACAGGCAAGGACCATCCTATGCTTTCATGTGAAAAAGAAAATTTAGGTTTTACATATATAAAAATCCATACATATTAAAAATGATCCAGACTGTACCAGGCTTTACATTAGGTAAATTCAACCGCTGATGCACATCAACACATGACATATTACATGATGTCATTATTTATTTAACAAAAACTAAGCTAAAATGCTAAAGTGGTGCATGAAAAACTAAAAAAAAAAACACGATTCAGTGGCTTCAACTTGAAATTATATTTTCTATATGACTTTATTAAGTCTCTCACATCATTGCGGAGGAGTTTTAGCCCACTCTACTTTACATTGTTGCTTCACTTCATTGAGGTTTGCAGGCATTTGTTTATGGATAATCCCACCACAGTATTTCAAACAGGTTGTGGTCTGAACTTTAACCGGGCCACTGAAACACCTTTTTTTCTTTTCTTTTTCACATATTCTGGTGTGCTTAGGATCATTCCCTTGTTGCATGACCCAATTCAAGCCAAGCTTTAGGTGTCAGACAGATGGCTACACATTTGACTCAAGAATACTTTGGTATAAAGAGGAGTTCATAGTCAACTCAATAACTGCACGATGCTCAGGTCCTGTGCTGTAAAACAAGCCTTAATCATCAATCATTGATCATCATTGAATTTGCTGGGAGGTCCACTCCTGGGATGGTTGGCAACTGTACTGAATGTTTTTCACTTATGAATAATCTTTCTCACTGTAGAATGACTCCAAATTGTTTAGAGATGGCCTTATAACCCTTCTCAGATTGATTGCTCTTCTAAGACCATTGCTGATGTCTTTCCTCCTTGGCATTGTGTTAACACACACCTGCATGCGCCAGACCAGCAAACTGCCAAAATGTCAGCTTTAATAGAGGTCTCGCTTGGTGATGATCAATTAATCAAGTCCACTTGATTATCAGCATCTGGCTGCTACGTTTCATCTTAATCCCTATGGAAGCAGTAAAGGTGTAATTAAATTTTCTCACACACATTTTGGCTTAGTTTTTGTTAATCACATTTTAAAAGCTTCAGATGATTTTTCAAATTTTGCCTTGATATGTAAAACCTTTGAACTGAAAGAGGGTGTACTTTCTTTTTTACAAAGGCTGCATGAACGAGATCCCAGAATCGAGCCAGGCGGTTAAATGTGCATTACTAGCAGATGGAAAAAATCTTCTTCTGACTTTAGTGGTTTTTAATGAGATTAATCATAGCTACAGTAAAGCTAAATAATTCAACAGTTAACCAGTGACTCAGTGCAAAGATAATTAAATGATTATGGTCAAGCAAGAATACCTGGGTCAGGATTTACCAACTTACATCACTGTAATTTGAATACTTTACATTTAAAAATATTAATCATCCCAAGTAAGAATACCAGCAACTTAGCAGTTTTCTGTAGTTTTCACATTTTTATTGGCACCTCTGAATTACCTTTTTTCCCCTCTTTTTTTTACATATTATATTTGATCACACATTTTATTTAATTTATTTTAAGGGTAGGGCAGCTAGCAGGTCATTTTAAAAGAAACATCCTAAGAAAGAATGTGATGTTATGGAATATAAAAATGGAGCAGAATATGACTTAAAATAGTAGATAAGTAACGTGGCTGGACTATAATGGTAATTGTGTATAACTAATGGAATGACAAAGTGGACAATGAGTACACGGAGAAGATCCACATTTATCTTTTATCCCACGAGGGACTCTGGAACAACTTTGTATGGACTTTGCTAAGAAGTAGGTCAAGTCTAGATAGAGGTGAACTCAATCCCTAAAGCTGTTAAAAATCATGATTTATTGCAAACCATTCAAAGCCCTTCACTGCAGTGACACTGGGTGACACTGTAGGTAAATGTGATACATAGGGTAAAAAAGCATTCTACTTTTATAAGCAAACATTGGTATCTGGTCACAGAGTGGAGGAAAAAGATTCCCATTTTAATATAGTTCAACTTTCCAGGCAGATAGTAGGGCAAGATCCTCCTAATATGACCACTCACACTTGTACAAATGTTCTCCAACCTACGAAACACCGGCTCTGATTATGTTCAGAAAGATTTTCTCACCACAAACAAGAATTAATGACCAAGTTATTTGTTCTATTTCCACTGAGGAAGGTTGGCAACAAACTATAAAGATTATGAGCTACAAGGGAATGTTTATCTCTTTGAGTCTCACTTTTCTACCACAGAAACTGTAATTCCCCCGGATTTATTTGGCTGTTAAATGCTCTATTGAGATTAATAATAGATCCACCGCCTGTTTTTCCTATAAATAAAACTATGCTTAAAATGAATTTGTGCAATCACTCTTTAAGCTAAAAAGTCTCGTCACAGATTTTATACATATACATCTTATAAAATAGATGATTCTGCACACGAAACCTGCAATATCATAATTTTTTTACCATGTGAGGGCATCTTGTATGTTCTTGCAGAAAACTTTTTACCCGAGAGTTGCTTATTTACTAACTCAGCTGTTGTAGAGTAGCATTAGCCTAATAACTTTAATTTCAATAATCCACTACTGGAATAACCAGGCTCTGATAAATGTTTTACTGTGTTCAGCAAATAGTTTTTATTTTAACTCTATAATGTGTGGTGGATTTTTAGAGCTTTGCTGCTGGCTCCCACTGAACACTACACTATAAGAGTGATAGATCTGACAGATATGCACGAGATGTAACTCACTGTAAAGTTTTATAAAACTGAGCAGATTCAGGTAAAAAATTACCAGTATTGTCACTATACCAGCGGCTCTTCCCAGTAAATACAAGTGTATAAGAGTGTGTTATTATAGCTTGTTGAGTTGTGTGAGAATTTAGTAGCGAGCAAATGAAAATCATATTTACAATTGCACTGATTTCAGGGAAAGTGTAACACATCTTCTTTTAAGTGTTCACTGAGTGCATCACATGTAGACAGTTATTAAGTTAGTATTATGAAGCGTGAACAGCCATAAGGATGCACATGCTGTGTATGTATGACTGTGCCCTTTTCAAAACAGCTGCAGCTATGTGTGTTTCAGACCATCAGGGGTCCTGCAAAGGTTATTTTGAGGGTTAAAAGTAGATTTAGGTATAGGTTAGTGTGAGGGTTTGGCACTTAGTTGCGATGGTTAAACTTCAGGATAATGTTAATGGCTATAGTCATAAACTTTGTAACCAAGAATGACTTTTAGCCAAAATGTGAGAGCTCATACAAATGACATCAAACACTGCACTTATTCAGGTCCTCAGCATTAAACTTTCTAAGTTTGAAGCCATCAGAGGAATGATCAATGAAACAGACAACAGATAGACAGACTTCTCAAATTATTGGTAACAAAATTTGATGATAAACTAAAGAACTAGATGGATTATTTACATATTTTAAATATTTTACACATTGAGTATCTCCTCAAAGATGCATTAAAATGATTTAGTTAGGCTCAAAGCAGTAAATATTGAACTTACATACTGACCATGTTTGAAAATGTAAGTGTAAAAAAACTGAATAACTGGGGATATTCACTCATTATTCTAACTGGTAACTGATATTTATGAGTATCAAATTAAAAATGGTATTATTTGTGGTGCTTCATGCCTGCTGGATAAAATTAAGTTGCACTTTAATAATTTTAATAACTGGCTCAACGACACCAATATTTAATGACTAACTGGTATAGGGCAGTTATTAAATTTCTTACATGTTTGTGTTTACAGAATCTCACTCCTTTTGTTGGGGAAATTCTGCCTAGTGTCTCTTATCCATGGAGCAAAAGGTTGTGCATTGTGAAATTTTACTGTTTTGCAACTGTTACTAATTTCACATAGAAATTTGAAGCAATGACCGAGGGCTGGCAGGGTTAAATCCCTGTGTGCTCAGAAACTACTGCTATTACTACTACTACTGCAACACTAATAATAACCCTTTAATTTGTAGCTGGCTTTTCAAAGTACTTGGTTTCACTTTTTTTGAATCAACTTTAAAAGATCTTAAGCACCTCTCACGTCACACAGATCCCCCAAAAGTGTTCTGAAATGATTTTTAATCATTTCTTGATCTTAGATTGGTATAAGATGTGTTTAGACAGAGGCTTAGAATTCTTTTTCTTTTTAGTTTTCAAAGTATTTTATTTGTGTCAAGGATTAGTTTTGAATTCTCACATGCTCGTTTGATGATTTATAAATGTCATGTAATAGTAATTGTGATTTCATGACTACCTTTAGGGCACAACTACATTTCTAAATGGACCCACTGTACCACACACTAAACAAAAGCGACAGCTTTAGCTTTACTTTCTCTATATTAATATTTTCAATGCAAATATCAAACTTAAATCTGATATAGCTGCTGGGAATAACAACTCATACAGTATTTTTTCTCAGTGAAAACCATGAACCCTATGACACTATTGCTTTTTGCCTCAAGACAAAAAAATGTAAATTCACCACTGGGTCTGAACAAAGTCTCCAAACGCAATACCAAATCTATGTTCAACAACCTGTGACAAATGCTATTAGTCACAATGTCCCTCTGATGTGGAGGGTATGATTTTGGGACTCATCAAGCCTTATCCAACTTAATCGCACTGAGTTTTAAGTCTTGATGAGTGCACAAAGTGCCTCTTTCCCTCTTACTTCGTATGTTGCCTCAAGGCTTTACTCTGTGCTCTTACAATCATGGCAACAAAAAAATATTAAAATAAAAAAGATACAACTGCCAGGGTTTTTCCTTTTTGTCCATATGGGAAGATACTCTAAACTGAACAAAAACAAGGTTGGTAAAGAAAACATCTTCTGAAACTTGACAAAGTCAGATCCAAGTATTTGAGGAAGGACACGGTTTTTAAACTGTCCACCAGCATAGTGGTTTTTAAGAATGGAAGTTTAAACTTTTAGCTTTAATACAAAAAGTAAAAAAAAAAAAAAAAAAAAAAAACCTGGGAAAATAAAAATAATTCTGCACATGTATTTTTATGCAGCGTGAATTTCTGTTTTATGCAGATAAAAATGCACAGATTGATGCTGCCTTCCACTGAGGGTCTTTCTGCTTTCAGTTTTGTCTTCAGTAAGTGAAAGTCACACTCTCCTACTCTTCTATTTAAGATCATTCCATTTCAACAGCTAAGAAGCTCTTGGTTTGCTTTCAGGGTATGTTTTAGGTCATTATGCATCCGTACTATGAAGCACCATCCAATCAACTTTGGAGCATCTGAATAGATCTGAGCAGACAGTGTACACTATACACTTCAGAATTCATCCTGTTGCTTCTATCAGCAGTCACAACATCAAACAGCAGTGACCCAGTTCTATTGCCCATGCCATAACATTGCCTCTACCATTTTTGACAGATGATGTTGTATGCTTTGGCTCATGAATGCTTCCTTTACTTCAAGCTCTTCACTTCCTATCATTAGGGTACAAGTTAATCTTGGGTTCATCTGTCTAAATAATCTCGTTCCCGTTTTCCTGTTTAGAGGCTACGGTTAGCTACTGCCCTGTGCTCAGCAGTGACACAAGGTTGTCTGACAATGCAGAGGGGGAGGGGGAAGTTGGGGAGTCTCATTTGGAGACTTCATTGGTTTTCTGAGAAAAGCCACTTAAGATTTTCCACTGAAGCAGTACTGTGAAGACTATGCTCGACCTTTAATCAGATGAGTAAAATTGATGATCATCTGGCGTGCCCTGAAGCAGCACAAATATACCCACACTTTTCATTGATTAGGGACAGATTGTTCAGCGTGAGTCATAACACTTGTTCTGGAAAAGAAATCATGTAGTTGTTGGTGCTGAAAAGGCACTGTGAGAACGTTTTCGAAGCAGCTCATTATAAGCCCATGGCTGGCAATATAGGACAACAAAACTATGGGTAGAATAATGTCCTGATCTGATTAGGTAGGTATTGCCTGGACTGCCAGCTGGTTAACCCAGCAACCGTTCTGATAGCACCGACTGCCCTCTGCCACTCATGGCAGTCCTATTTGGCATTTGAAAGTACTGTATGGAGTACTGGGGATCAGATCTGTTTGGACCAGTGTATACTACCCCTCGATTATCTGATGTATCTGGAGTATCTGAATTAGATAAACTCCATGAGCCGTAAGTTTACTTGTGACAACGAATGCATTGGGGAGCAGTAGTTACCGTAGATACTCTGTTGTTTGCTCCAGGCCCCCACAGGATTTTATTCCTTCAAACTAGTGTTTGGCAGATTAACTTGCAAGGTTCTGGACTTTCTTAAAGAAAATTGTGAGGAAGGTCTGAGCCACAGCAAGAATGAAGTTCAATGCTTCCTGAACCTCAGAGAACCTCAAAACTTCACACTGGATTGGCCGTCACAAGAGAATTAGCTCCAAACCCAGGAATGTTATCAGCATGGGTACAATAAAGGGGCTAAACCTAGACTAATTTCACCAGGGGACAAATTACTATGACTCCCTTCTTCCAGCTCTAAATTACTTGCCGAGTGGCAAGGACACTTGGTGCTCACATGGCAAATGGGTGACGCCAATTATGAGACTGCGTTGTCTTACATGGGAGGGGCAATACTGATATACCACCTCAACCTCCTGAAAGCATGGAGAGAGTCAGAGTCTGTCTGTAACTCACTTCACGCTGGTTCAGATATGGTCCAGTAGACAACGCAGTGCCAGGTGGAATTTGAGAGTGTGAAACAAGCTCTGCTCAGCACTCCTAGCTTCTCTCTCTTGTGTCTTGCAGACTCATGCTTCAAACAGAGGGCCATTTTGTTCCAGCATGGATATCAGCCAGACATTGTCAGAGTGTGAGTCAGGCTACAGTAATGTCAAAAAAAAAAAGAGTGCCCTTTGCTACACTACGCTATTACCACCTGGAACACTCTTTGGGGGGCTGGGACTTCTGGTTCAGCTGCAGAAGGAGATGTGGGGCAGAGTGTGTAAATAAAAGACAAGTTTGCAGAATTGCTGGCTGTCATCTGTACTGAGAGGAGCCCATGGGCGGCACAAACAGCTGCTACACCCTTAAAGAGTACTCTTCATTTGTCTAGATGTGGTGAAGGGTTTTTTTCTTCACACACTTTAGTCGTGGTCCATGGTCTTTCCAAGTTTTTTGTTGTTACTGAGCTCACCATTTTAAGAATGTAACAATCTGGTGATGTAGTCACTTCTTTAACAACGCTTTGGACTGCATACTGAGAGTTTCCATGAACAGGTGCCAAATGCAAATTCAGCTCTTGAACTTCAATAATAATTTCAATTCAATTGCTTTTGAGCCCGTGGCTGTGATTCTTAAATGGTCAATGCAACATTTTACCTCTTGAATTAAAGCTAAAGGTCTAGACTTCAATCACATCTTGATTGCATAATTTCAAATCTATTGTAGAGGTGCACAAAGGAAAATTTGTGAAAATTGTATCTTTGAATACTTGACCTGACTGTATACTACACCAATCAAAAGCCAACACAAACAGGGTGCTGATTAAGCTATATGCTGAGGTGCTGAGCCAAAATCTCAATTCCAGTGGGCACATTCACAGTACCCACAATGCCTCTTTCATCAACAACTTAACCACACCAGTCCTCGATGATGGTCAATTAGGTGTGAGAAATAACAGGGTGCAGTCTGGTTTCTGTGCTGAGTGGAGCCAAATACAATGCTCATAAAAGTGACATATTTCAGCCTCCTAATTATTAACCACCATCTGCATGGTGTCTGAGGGATTAGGATGATTTGTTTGGGGAATCCTAAACAATGAGCCCTGACAAACAAACTGTGGCACAAGGAAAACTAATAACATATTTCAGATAGGTTTTATGCATCAAATACTGATAATTGCACTAATAAGACATTACACGAAACATCTCTGTTATTGCTCTCCATCTGAAAAAGTGACTACATCACCTTTTGTAACAGTTACCAAGAGGCTGGTTTACAATGTTAATCACTAGCTTGGTGCATTAATAGGCCTGTCACGATAACAAATTTTGCTAATCGATTAATTGTCTCAGAAATCATTGCGATTAACGATAATATTGTTTGGACATAAGGGGTCATATTTGACTTTGACCACATATCCAAAGTGGCACATTA
>JAVDPK010001828.1:954311-971548 GCA_034780415.1 Cichlasoma orientale | reverse complement strand
GAGAGAGACACGAAGAAACGATAAAGCCGATAAATAAAAATTGTCTACCTCATTTTAAGTTATCGTACGATTAATTGTTTTATTGTTTATCGCGACAGGCCTATGCATTAATGTCTTATTTTTTTTTTTCTGCTAATCAGCACAAAACATTAATTAAAACTGAGGACGGAGGGAATGTTATCAGTTTTGCCAATTTTCTGACATAGAACATAGTATTTGCCATAGTTGGGACCAATGAATTACAAACCAGTCCATTAAGTAGATATGAGACTAAAGTGGGAAACAGTAGTGTTATTTCGTGAAATACTTAAACATTTTTTTTTAAATATTTACTGGTTGACTTTCTTTCTGAGAAAGTGAGGATTAATTTTATTAATTAATTTTCATGCTTGTCAAGTACAGAGCTCACACTTAAAAAAAAAGTAGAAAGTTTAGATAAAATTCAAGAAACAGGTGGAAAAAGCCACAGAAGCGTGTCCAAAATTCAAAAATACACCTACGAAAACATTAAAAGTTCTCTAGTTTACCATTTTTTCTATTCTTTTGCCAAATCTGTACACAATCAGAAATGTAACAGTGACTTTTAAGGGATCTTATGTGCACCAGTTCTTTCCAGCTGCATTTGCATATACAAAGGTGTTAAACAACTGCTTCAAGTAATAAATGGATTTTAAGATCAGTCCTCAGTGAATGTTAAGCTTCCCCTAAGCCTATAAATAGTGTTCAGGGTAACAATCTTAAGCCTTTTAAAAAAATTCTGAACCAAATTCTTAAGCAGTGCGAAAGAGTCCAAAGAAACCCATGAAGCAATTTAAAGCATGCACTCCAAAAGTCAAACAAAGCTTTCAGAACTGTTGAGAGCACTCAAGGAAACAAGTCTTGGGAACTGCTCTGCATATCTGTAAGAGTTTAGACAGCATAGATAATCACTGAAGATCACTCCACTCAGTCTTATAAGGTGTGACAACCGACACGTTTTCCTGGCACTCTCTCTGTCTGATTTCAGTCTTAAAATTGCACTGCCAATAGCTATTACCTCCTATAGACCTGCTTAAGAGGTAGCACGGGGAATGTGTGTCGAGGGCCTCAGAACAGACACTTCTGTTTTCCACTCCTTGAGTTCTGACACACGTGACCTGCTGACTGATACAGTAATTATAGGACAGTTGATAAACTGTGTCCAGCTGCTAGTACAACATGTATGCTTAGTGCTGATAGGAGGAAAGATTAAAGCACAATTGGATAACAGTCTAGACTCTGGAAGCAATTGTCACTCTTCAATTAGAGGTTATAGATTACAAATAAATCAATATTGGTGTGTGAGTCAGTGTTGCGTGTCTGAATATTTTAACCTGCCATCATAACTGAAAACAATTATTGCGTGCTTTTGGTAGTTGTAAGGATTAACAGTACGTTATCTGACCACAACATTAAGCAGCGCTGTGGCTTTTACAAGCACACCCTACAGCCCTACAACTTTCAGGAGATAATTGAACTTTTTTCATTGCTTAAAACTCTTCAGAGTCCATGTTTCTTGAAAGAAACAGAATGTAAAATTTGCACAGAACTACATATTTACTAAGTGATCAAGCTTTAACCCTTTATAGGGCACTCAGTCAACCGTAGAGTGTTATTGGAGAACCTAAGACTTAATTACTTTTGTGACATTTTCAAAAGGAACATACATTTTAGAACATTACAACAGTCATTACAACATCACATTATAGAAAATTAAAACATACACATTATAACTTTATGCAACATTAGGCCACATTCTTCAAGAACACTTACACATGCTTCTTAACCTCACTGAGGTGTGGGATGGGCGTCATAGTATATAACGTGTGTGGAAATTACCAAAACTAGTCACCTGCCCTATGAAGACTTAAAGTTTTAAACCAACTGAAGCAGGAAAGCGCTACAAAAAATCCAAAAAGAATTCAGTGTCCTAAAAGCTCCATGTTTCATGAGTGTATGTTAGTTTGTAGTAACTTTACAAAGATTATATTGTTTGTGAAAATGCATGACCTGCTCATATTACCTGACAAAAGATTTTGAGTGACACTTAAAAGATACTCTAGTTTCCCAGACTGCAGGTGCTTGGGTACAGTAATTCACAGTTCGGTCTGTTAGGTCTCTGGCGAGGATTCCTGCTGCTTTTGTTTCAGTATAATCACGAGTCCTTGAAGCTGACAAACTGCTTTTATCCTGCTCTAATGATGGAAGACACTGACAAGGAACAAACATCACAACAGGAAGGCGCACCTTTGTTTTACATGTACAGTGAAATGAATGAACCTCATCAGATGGACTCATGATTCATAATCTGCAGACATAGGTGGGCGAATTGAATGAGTAATACTGTCCCTTTCCTTGCAAATTACTGTCAAATTGCCCTTCACGACGGCACTGAAATTCGTATTCAGCAGGAAGGATGCGGTACACAGGTAGCTGTGGTAGTAGGATCCCCAGGGACATGCATTTTCTCTGTGCTGTTAAAAAAATAAAACACCTACCTTGTTGAAAAATAACACATGCCCCCCTGATTAGTATCACCGTGGTGGCAATTAGTGGTGTATGACGAGTTTATTGTTAAGCAGGGGTGCTAAATAAAACACAGCGATGGCACGGCTTTTGATCAAACGATGTGAACTGAATCAGCAAAATCAAAAACAAATGAATTCATACCTCATTACAGCTTGCTGCTGAAAATTAGCCCGTGTCTTCTGGTGACATTTTATTCACAACCTCATAAGTTATAACTGATAATTTCCTTAAAATATTTTTTTCATTAAAAACCTGATGTGAAAAAAGAGGTAACCAGTCGTAACCACGAGTGGGATCAACTGCTAGATGAACTGAATACTGATTGCAGTCATGCTGGTAATTTTTTTCTCCTAGTCAATCCTTCATAAGTATGCATGCACTGTAAGCTTGAGCACATGTGCGAAAAATGTGTCATCACAGCAGCAAGATAGAATTCTAAAAACACAATTTGTTTCTGGAAATAATAATTGAAAAGCTTCTGATGCATTATATTTATAACAAAAAAAAATATTTTTTACATGGAAAGAGTGATTTGCTTTACACATTGTTTGAGGCCTTATTGGTACCAGGTTAGCTTGTTTCAGTCTTGTTAAATTATATCTATTAATATCTAAAAATATTATCTCAGCCTGGTTCACTCTGCAAGAGTTTTAACTTGTGTTGGGAAGAAATGATTTCCTGATAAAGAGTCCAAAGTGTCACCTGATCATATGACAAGCAGCCAGGAATCAGTGGTATTGAACCTCAAATAGAAAGCTTGCAAATAAAGTTAGATAAGTGGTTTGAAGAAATTATCAGGAAAGTATAGTATATAACTAATAAATAAACTATACAAATGTGGAATTAAGGTTTCCTTTAAATGGTATTACTTTTATATCTATTTTATTTTAATAACAATGCATTCTGGGCCCAGGATGTCAAATACACACATTCTTTCAGATACCGCTGGCACTGCAGAAATATGTATGAGGTGTCATTTGGCTCGGATGCCTTGATGCACCAGCAGCAGCAATATTGTACACCGCAGAGTAACAAAGTCTGCATTAGGAGGCTGGAGAGGTAGAGGTGTCATATATGTTTCTTAGACAGGAGAATGTAATCCGTGTCCTGTTTGTTGGTTTGTTTGTCAAGTTAAGGCACCAAAAATGAGTTGTTGAATGCTGAAATGTGGAAAATGATGATTATACCTATACGGTATGTTTACATGAGATGGCAAGGGTTCCTTAACAAGCGCTCATATCTGAAGGGTTGGGAATGAAATCCATCAAACTACTGCCATCACTTAGTGTATGAAAGGTCCGGTCTGAAACTGTGCTGGCCCTTTAAATCATATAGCGAACCTGCCCTACCTCTTCAAGTAACCCTTTATTACACTTAGTGTGCCATGATGTTGAGTCTACTACTTGACTGGCTCTATCAAGAAAGAAAGAAACAAAACATAATACCACAAAAGTTTATGAACTCTTTGGCATTATTTTTCTATTTCTGAATGACTTTTTTTTTTTACACAAGTTCTAAAATTTGAATTTAGAGAAAAATAATAGGAAAGGGGCACTATATTGCCAAAAGTATTCACTCATCTGCCTTCACATGCATATGACCTTGAGTGACATCCCATTCTTAATCCATAGTGTTTGATATGATGTCGGCCCACCCTTTGCAGCTATAACAGCTTCAACTCAATTCAATTCAATTTTATTTATATAGTGCTAAATCACAACCTACAGTGGCCTCAAGGTGCATTATATTGTATGTTAAAGACAATACAATAATTATTAATACTCTTTTTGGGAAGGCTTTCCACAAGGTTTAGGAGTGTGTTTATAGGAATTTTTGATCTTCCAGAAGTGCATTTGTGAGGTCAAATGCCAATATTACTCCAAGAGCGCATTGACGACTCATCCAGGAGGTCAAAAGAACTGAGAACATCATCTAAAGACCTGCAGGCTTCACCTGCCTCAGTTAAGGTCAGAGTTCATAATTCAACAATAAGAAGAGACTGGGCAAAAATAATATCCATGGGAGAGTTCCGAGGAGAAAACCACTGCTGACCAGAAATAAATCCCCACAAAGGCTCACATTTGCCAAAAAAACCCCATCTTCTGTGGACCGATGAGACAAAAGCTGAACTTTTTGGAAAGTTTGATTCCCATTACAGCTGGCGTAAAACAGCATTTCATAAAAAGAACATCATACCAACAGTCAAACGTGGTGGTAGTGTGATGGTCTGGGGCTGCTTTGCTGCTTCAGGACTCGGACAACTTTCCGCAATTGATGGAAACATGAATTCTGCTCTCTGCCAGAAAATTCTAAAGGAGAATGTTTGGCCATCAGTTCATGCCCTGAAGTTCAAGCACACTTGGATTATGGCATGACCTTAAACAGGCCATTCATGCTCAAAAACCCTCCAATGTGGCATAATGAAAATAATTCTGCATAGAAGAGCGGGCCACAATTCCTCATTGCCAGTTATCGCAAATGCTTGATTGCAATTCTTGCCGCCAGGGTGTTACCACCACTTATTAGGTTGCAAATATTTTTAATATTATTTTAATTATTATTAAAATGAAATAAGGTGTTTTCAATCAATATGTGTGGAGAGTGTTTTAATTTAAAGAAAGAAAATCTAAAAAAAATCTGCGGTCCATAATACAAGTTTGTGTAAGCGAATTGTGGCAGGAACATAATAGATTTCTGAGGACCTCAGAAAGGGTTACAAAACCATCTTTAACGATTTACAGGCAGTAATATACAAATGAAGGCAATTAAAGTGCATCATTACCCTCACCTGAAGTGTTCAAGATTCAATCTGGGGTAACGTCTCAGCAACTAAAGGCCCCTCTCTCACATTGACTAATGTCAGTGTTCATGAGCCCATCACCCAGATAACACTCAAAGAACAATGGTGTGCATGGCAGGGCCACTGCTCTCCAAACACAACTTTAATGTCATTTTGATAAAGATTACGTGGATGACACCAAAATAGAACTTTTGGTTTAAAGTAGAAGGATTACTAATTCTGAATTAGATCAGCAAATTCTACAGGAAAATTAGTCTGTGAGCTGAATCTCAAGAAAATGTGGGTCATGCAGAAGGACAACAGCCCTCAGCTTTCACATTGTTCTGCCAAAGAATGTTCAAAGAAGAATAAAGATGATGTTTCACAATATCAAGTCCAAGTCAAAGTCTGACCTTAAACCAGTGGACCAGCGTGAAAGCAGTTCATGTGAGGTTAGTTACTGCAATCAGTAACCTGCAGTTATTGCTGCACCAGTGGGTCACATCAGTGACTCACTGTAATATTACCATTTAATTTGCTTTTCATTCATTTGTAACTGGGTTCTCTTTTTCTACTTTAAGGACCTATAAAGATGGATGATGCTTTATTTCATTCATATGCAGGACAACAGAACATGTTCACAAAGTTTTTTAATTTATTCACCCCCCCCCCCAGCAACGGAAATAATACATTTAGAAGGAATAAGACTCCAGGGGATCTCTTCAATGTGATGCTTATAGGCAATTCTTTTTAAATTAAAATCCCCAAGTTATAATCTAATGAATGAATGACGCTGAGTATACATTTGTGCTGTCAAGGAAGGCGCCTGGTCTCAGGACTTCAAATAGAACTTTAGGGTTAATATTAAATCTCTGCCTCACAAACTTACTGAAAAGGTGTCACTAAATGCCTCTCTGAAATTTTACAAATTCATAGCTCACAAAACTTGTGTTCAGTTGCCTGAAATCTGGCTTTACGATAAAATTGCTGGAGTTAAAGGAGATGAAAGGGAAACTGCATATCCTCCACACCGGTAACATGATCCTGGCACACTGACAACAAGGTAATGGAGAAGAAATGTGAGTGATGGTGAAACGGGTGGGATAGGAGATATTTTAGCCACTTGATTCCTGTGTACACTGAGATATCCGTCTTAACAGTACAGGCAATGTCATTGTTGAGCAATGAGTCACAGTCAGTTCCTTAAGGGAGAATCATCTACTGGAATCCTGGATTTAGGGGAGTTTCTTTATTAATGTTATACTTTTTCTTCTTTTCTGCTGGAGGAGCTTTAAAAAATAAAGCGCTGCTGCTCAGACAGTGTGACAAGTGAAAAGCCTGGGGAGATTACTTTTTCAGTGTATTCTACAATAACATAATATTGTGTATGGTTCCTTACCCTCTGACCTTGAGGCTACACTTGTCAGTCACACCTACTTCCACAGAGCAGACATGAAGATGCAAAATAACATCTAAAATGCAAAAGTTTAGTTGATCATGCTCCTCACATTACTTTTTTCAATTTTCTCAGCTATTGATAGGTTTTATTGTATTATTGTTTTGTTTTTGTTTTCTGCTTAGTTACAGCACAGTGAGGGAGGTTTGAGACTGGATCAGCTCAACTGGAGGACAAATGGCTGTTATGATGGAAGGTGAAATACAGCACAATCAGGCTTGTTTTGTTTTCCTTCTTATTGGCTGTTTCCGTGGTCAGAAAAAGCCCAGACAGCAGAAAGAAATAATGGGGAGCAATTCTACTCCACATAAAAAAAATACAACTACATATGTCTGTGAGTTTACCTTCCTGTCTAATTTCTTCCACAGTCTTTATTCTCCTGAACTGGTAATCCATCACACTGTAGAAAAAATTACAATCAGCCACCAGTGCTACCCCTCAGCCTCCTGGCAGTAGAATCTTGAGCACAAATCCCCTGGAAGCACAAGTTCTAGAACATATAATTAGGTCTTGGTAGATCTTAACGGGGTGCATATGAGCCTTAGTCACGTCCGAATGGCTAAGTAAGAACAAGGAATAAGAAATGCTAAAATATTAATAAATATAAACCACTCAGAATACTGTCACTTTCTGTGATTGGCATTATTATGCTAAGAACTAACTCATCTGAGATTCTTAGTAGATACATTTATGGCATCGATTTGAAAATTTGAAAATACATTCTCAAGTTATCGCATTCACAAGATTTTCGGAAAACCTGACCTCTGACTTTGACCTTGAGGTTAAGATAACCGAGATTCAA
The DNA here is from genome assembly GCA_034780415.1 of Cichlasoma orientale. NCBI lineage: Eukaryota > Metazoa > Chordata > Actinopteri > Cichliformes > Cichlidae > Cichlasoma > Cichlasoma orientale. The sequence continues at coordinate 963,964 of JAVDPK010001828.1, read as the reverse complement.
ACTCATCTGGGATTTAGTAGATGCATCTATGGTGTGAATTTGAACATCCTAGGTCACATCGTTCTCGAGTTCTCGCATTCACAATGTTGAAAGTTGGCTGCCCGCCAGGCCGGCGGTGTTAGCAGATTTCATTTGCAGAAGTCCAGTTTGGTGGAAATCGAGTTCTAAAAATTATATCCGATACAAATGTTTTTATATCCAGCTGTATGGTTATTTCAGCCTATCAGGAAGCTGATTAAACTGTGATACAAATCTGTAACCACCAAAACATGATTTACATGCCTGAACTGCTCAACTGGGTGCATGGATCAAGTAGCAAAAGGCCCTCTGTTTTTACATTCAGACTCCAATTTCTGCTTTCTCCACCTGATCCATAGGAAGAAGCAGAGATGGGTAAATATCTCACAGGGATATTACTATGAGGCTTATCAGGTAGCTCATCAACTACAGGCAGATGAATGGCATTCTGCAAAGGCTGAGATGGGGACCTTAAGATATTAGCCTAAATGATGACCACTATTTCACCTAGCAAAGGATAAGGCTGTTGAGTGCCAAATAATGGCCACAACAGAGAAAAAGAAATGACTTTAGAAGGAAACGTTATACTAGTAGAGGCCCAATTTCAGTTGCAGCATACTTAAGAATGATAGATACTGAATGTGCCCAGATATAATGAAATGGAAAAGTACAGTGATGACAGCTGGTCTAATGTTGGAAACTATTTGCACAGAAAGAAGAAGTAGTTATTGCAGAATCTTTTTTAAGTCATACGACTACAAGTCTACAGTAAGCCTGTACTGGCTGTCATGTAAGGCTGTGTGGTACTGTAGGCAGGACGTGGACTCAAACGCAGGACTCAGGAGGCAGAACGTAAACTCAAAACTCTGCTTTATTACTGTTAAACTGCAAAAATAAACCAAATAATTTAGAGAGCAGAGCAGGAAGAAACTGGAAACACGGAGCTGAGGACACACAAACACGAGGGAGGACGCAAGAAACAAACGGAGGCCCTAAATACACGCGGAGATGACGAGAAGAGAAGACACACGGCTGGGACCACAGTAGGCAAGACCAAGGATCCAAACCGAGACAAGAGACTAGAAAAATAAAACAGGAAGTAACTAAAGAAGGAAATATTTAATACAATGAACTTAGCAACAAAATACAGGGAACACCGGAGGGCAGGAAAACTCTGAGGAATTCCTTTTGAATAATAAATACAAAACACAACCTTAATGGGAGCCCTGGAAATAAAGATGCACACATTTTCCAAATGTCATTAATATGGTGCACAAATAAGAATGTATAGCTGCACACACCTTAACTGGCTACTTCTGCTGATGGTAGATTAAAAGTCAAGATAACATTATGATCACCATGATAATATGTACATGTTGATATTTAACTCTGAACCACCATTATTAGCCTGAGAGCTGCAAGCCTGGCTTTGATTCTGGCACCTTCAGGTTCAGATGTGTCCACCGCTGGTGAAAGAAATATATTTGCAGAGAATTTTCCAGCACTACTAGACAACAAATTATTCTGCATAGTTACAACCTTGGGCGGCTCAGACAAAGAAGCAGTTGTGTGGGGGGATTGCACTCTCGAGTTTTCTTACACATGAGGCTTCCAACAGGAAAGTCCTTTATTAAAGAAGTGTGTAAAGAAGAATATATTCCTACAACAGGGGGTCGTCTGTCATCATGGCTGTGCAGAGGTCCATTATTACATTGGAGTTATCGCTCCTGTCCCTGCTAACACTGTAGTTCTTAAACAGCTACTATAAGAAAGACTTATGGTGACCAAGACAGAGAGATATATAACAGCAAAGCATCATATGATAAATTACTGCTTTGCCCGAACCTATTTTCTGGCGCTTAGGGTTGGATGATATATACCAAAAAAGCGCAATACAAAGATGGTTTGTCTGTCAGGGTAGGTGGGTATCAGACAGGCCAACAAGCTCAGACACATGGGCTCAGTTCTAGAATCCTATCATCCATCACCACACTATGGAGAAAATGTACAACCCTTTTATAGAAATGCACAAACAAGGTCATCCTATATGCATTTCCTTGCAGCCTTGCAGGTAGCCTTGAATCGGAGACACCGGCTTAATAATGCATTTGCAATGAATTACACAATATGCTTATTTTTAGTCAGGTTTACATTCACATGTTGCACAAATATTGATGCAATTTACAGGAAAATCAGCTATAGAGAATGTAAATCAACATGCATTTCCACCTGCTGTCACTATTAAGAGTTGATGCCCATCAAGATGAACATCTGGTGGGGCACAGCGGTAACTAAACTGCTGGTAAAGAGATGAAGAAAAATACACTTCTTTTACATGACTTAGTTGTCCACACAGATGTGATGCTTTTGGTCTTCTGGTCAATTAATCTACTTCAGTCAAATATCCAAAGTTTACAATTTGTTTTGTTTTTGATATAAAGGAATATATTTAATAATTATTATTCAGTTTGTACACACAGTGTTAACGCATCACTATTCATTTACATTATACTGTATTCATCATATCTGAGCATGACAGGCATACCAACTTTGACTGCTGGTAGGAGAAAGGATGAAAACGGCAGTCTCCAGAGTCAAAGACTTTCATCTCTCTACCTTGGCTTTCAGTCCATGACTGCAAACTTCTTTTTGATGCTGTAATAACATTACATTACTTCGATCTTTGCTTTAAAGAAAAAGCATGGTGTCATAATTAAATAGAGTTTGGTTTCCTGAACACAAATATCAGCTGTTTTGAACCAGCGGTGATGTTTTCTGGTGAGGACAGCTGGCATTTGGTTCTTGGTGTTGTTCTGCCAGGCCTGGACTGCAGCCAGCTTTTTGTCTTGTAGCCTTCTGCCTGGTATTTACCTCGAGAAACATCATTTGGAATTACAGTTATGTCACTGACTTGGCCATTCTTAAAAGTCAAGAACATGTCACTGTTTGGCACAAAATATCTGAGGGTCATTGCCTTTAATACACGCACGTAATAGTATGCAGATTCAAAATACTAGTAGAAACGTCTACATATTAACAAGCAGTAAATATACTGCCAAATTCTAGATGTATTCAAATGTATTCTAATGCAATTCTTTAAGAGAGATTTTTGCCTCTAGTCACGTGATATTTGTACTGTGGCAGTATAATGTGCAGTGCTTTGCAGCTGTGTAGATGATCAGGTATATTTAACAGTATTTGCCAGACTGAAGGGGAGGTAGTACTTTCCTGGGTTTGAAAATACATAACCCAAACCTGCTGTGGTGAGGAGAAATACTCCCTGAGTATTCCTATTCAGTGCTTGCTGTTACAAAGAAGCATTTTGGGGTTGCGATGCTTGAAATAATTTCCTCAGAAAAGAATGATATGCTAATCTTCTTAAAAGTGTGCTGTCGGGTGATTCATGTTGCGGCTATGAATCATCCTATTGTTGGATCTCACATTAAGGTGGATGCATGACTACACCTGAGCCCTTTTAAAAACCACTTTTACCAGTAGCTTTATCATGTTCCTGGGTGCCCTCCCACTTTGAAGCTTCATGCTTGAAATTTAGCCCAGAGATTTTTTTGGGGTAAAAAAAGAATAAGTATATAATAAGTAAATAAAAATCTTTTCATCAAACAGTTGTCAAAGCTTTCCACAGTTTTGCAAAGGCACAAATGAGATCTGTAAACCACTTAAATTATTATTTTTGTCAAGTCAACTATAACTTAGAGATTCTGAGGATAATAGAATTCATTTCTGAGGCAGCTTTCCACATTCTGATTGTATTCCAACATAATTCATAAACTGTCGCTCAGTGCAACCTGCACTATGCTGTCCACATGACAGACAGTCAGCACAACGTAAATGGATGGCAGTTTGGAAGTGCAGATCCTTCACTTTAGGAATACATATATTCTAAGACAGCACTTATCATCTAAGTGAATTTCATAATGCAATCAATAATACATGGTCACACTGACTGCATCAACACAATTGAATCCAAGCCTCAAAACTGCATTGTAATTCAGGGCATAAACATTGTATATTCCACATGATTCCTCAGCTTTACGTTTTTTAATGCACTAAAATGTGCTAAAGTCATACACTATTGTGAGGGAAGCCTGTCCTCAGTGGGCAGGGCAACACAATAAAGTGTAACAATGCCATCTAGTGGCAGCACTGGCCTTACCATAACACTGACCATTCTTTCAAGGAATCACGTTCAGCTTTCGTCTCTGTGTGGTGAAATCTTCCTTGGAAATTATTTAAATTTATCAATTTAAATGTCTGTTTCAACAGTCAGTCCATAAAGTTGTTTCATAATACTTATGGGGCCCTTTATGTCTTGTCCACATTCCAACAGTAAGTAGAAATCTGATCTATGTGGCTTTCATGGCTGCTCAGTGCTGATGATCAGTTTCCCAGGAGCTATTTTAAACCATGCTGGCCACACAGCAAACACCAGAACATACCCCTGGCCTTCAACTGCTGTTGATAGATTGCAACTCTACGTGTTTCACAGGCTAATTAAAGCAACATACAGTACTAACCCCCTTTTTCAACTTTAAGTTTAATATCTTTCATGAAATGTCTAGATGAATGCGATGTATGAAATGTTGCATCATTCTGTCACTTCAGTAGCTTCTGTCTTAGTTTATATAACTATGAGATTGAGACCACACAGGAGGAAGCCAAAAGCACTCATCTTCACTTTCTCCAGAATTAATAATAATGATGTGTAAACAGAGTGAACAGCTGCATGCAAACCTGTGCTGTTACGACCCACAATGCTGTTTTTCCAATCAAAAGTCCAATTTTTTGACAGTTAAAAAATATATTTTCACATAAACCATTTCACTAAATATTTTTGACAGAAAGGTGATAATATGAGCATCTGGGTGATTATTAACCCATCACAATAGACCTGGGAAATCAACATTAATGGCAGCTTTAGTTGCCAGTAGATGAGTGCCTGCCTAGTCAGTTTGAAAGTTATGGCTCCAATAATACTGATGCATTGCTGTTAGAATAAGTTAATTTACATTCTAATCACAGATTGTTGGCCTAATATTGAGGGGAAAAAACAATCAAAATGAGATGAATAGGGAGAAAATATGAACATTTCTAAGTGGGTTGGGCTTTTTATATTTTTAATTTTAATTATGTAAATAAAGAGCATTGTTCAGAGAATATAATCGCCATGTGATGGCTTTTTTGTTTTCTGTAGTTGATGTTCTTCTGTGTTTAATCAGTCACACTCACTGCTAATTACTAAATCACACTGGCTACCTTTCCTATAGTAATTAAAAATCTTGTCGCTTCTGGCACAAACTTACACATAAACTTCCTGTGTGTAAAAGCTTTCATGAACTGGATATAGAAATGGGATGTTAGCAAACACCTGATGTCCATTCATTTAGGGGAAGATTATCGTTTTTACAGTATCTATAAACAGTTTGGTAACTCTGTTGCAGCCTCTCAGAAATACTGGATACAGAAAAATGAAAAAGCCATTCATGTGAGAATGTGCTTGCGGCTCAAATGTCGAAAGGCGCCTCTGTTTACTGTTGCAGAGGAGTCGGGTCAAAATGGGTCAAACGCTTTGGACCAGAGAATCATCCATCATCTGCTGGGCAGGATAGGACAGGGGGAAACTGGTGACAGTCAGGATATTCCAGATGATGACAAAAAATAATCAAGATCCCAAAGATCACTCTATAACTGATTGTTAAGAAATGATTATAAGAGCATGCGGGCTTTTTATTTAGTTCTGTTGTTGCAAGAAAGTTCCTGGTTCAAACTTTTTGTCTGCCTTGGCATGTTCTCCCTGTGCCTGCGCAGGTGTTTGTCTGCATTAGCCTGTGCTGGACTCTTCTGCCCTATGTCACACTAAGTTAGAAAACCATTTAAGAAAATAGACAGATGGATGAATGAATGAATGGATAGAAGATCATTACTTTATTATTACCACCTAGAGCCAGGAGAATTTCCAGGACTTCTTTAAAATGGCTTAGTACAGGGACAACCAAAATGAGACAGAAGGGAGGGAGAGGGAAGGACTGGGAGGGAGGTGGGTGACAGATGCCGTACCAAATCATTTGAAGTTTGGTTATAATTCAGTGAATTCCAATGATTTTTAATCGTGGACAGACCTCCCACTGACATAAGAAACATGGCTGCCCTGCAACAATATGTCAGCTGCATTATGCACAAGATTCAGCCACGAGGCAAAGGCGCAGACAAAAAGAAGCCTTATGTTTTATTCTATTAGGCAGTACAAGCAAAAAACACAAACAAAAAAAAGTCTCACATATTATGTTCACCTTTGCAAATGTGAAGGTGTGAAGACAGATTTTTCAAAGCATCCCTCCCCCCCCCAATGCAAGCTACACCCTTGAACAAAACATGCAGTTTGAGAAAACATAAATTCAATTGTTACTGTAAAATTGCAAAATTAATAATTGTATATTATGACGATTTTTAAGTCATGTCTGATTAAAGAGCGTGAAGTCATCTGCATTTAAAAAGACGTTTTATTGGAGCGTCATTTCGATGCTCTTTAATCCTGTTTCTAGTGATTCTCTTTCATTAGCTTTCTATCCCATGTTAACGTCCTCAGGATAAGATCAAGTAAACTCCAGCATACTGCACTAGTATATTTTGACAGCTGACAGCATGTAGTGTCAGTGTTGTCATAGCCTGAAGAAAGCTTTTAATGGTGCTAATTTACCACTTTTATGGCCGGGGTTTAACTGAATTCTTACGGGCGCGATTGTGACTGGGCCTCAAGCACATGAAATCGCATTGTTGTGCTTCGTTATGTCTCGATATTAATAATCAGTAAACTGTAGCTTTTCACTTAAAAAGCTTCTGTGACTTTATATGTCAGTGGATCCCAGATACGTAATTACAAATACATTGCAATTATGACAGTTGCTGAGCAACAGCGCTTACATTTAAAGATCTAAAGCTTAGGATTTCATGTGCAATTATGGTTTAGCATTCCGCATCAAGCACACTTTGTAAACATACCAAATGACCGAAACAGAACAAGAACAAAATTGTGAGAGTCATTTCAGATCTCTATTAATTTGTAAACCGATTTTGCACTAAAGGAAATGACATAAGATTATCATAATTGCTTTACAACAGCTGTGAAAGACAAATTCAAGTCCAGACTTACTTTCACAGACACGTTTTACTAATTGCACAGACAAAATAAGCTGATTTAGAAAAGACTGTCTGAATGAAGGTCACTAAGCTGCTGAGAAGTAAAGGATAACACCAATAAATTACAAAAAGAGGGAAACAGATGCAGCGACTTGCTGAAACATGCACACATAGATGGAAATACAGAATATAAGGCAAAAACAGACAATTATAAGTCAAGTCAAAATTTGGTATGACTACCTTTGTTCTTCAACACAGCTTGAACTCTCTTAGGGAAGCTTTCTTGTACTTTCTTGAGGCAGTCTTCAGGAATAGTTCTCGGGGCTTGTTGAAGGACATTTAAAAGCTCTTCTTTGGATGTTGGCTGTTGGGTAATTTGACATACCTCAGCCTTTTCTCCCGGTTTCACTTCCATAATAAAGATTTTTGGACAGCCACCCTTCAACTGAGAGCATTTCTGAAGAGGCTTTGGTGAACAACAGATGGATCAGCTGAAGGCCCAGATGCATTTCTTAAGCCCTGTGTCAGGTCTTTTGTTCCCTATTTTCTAAGAACTGGTTCTTGGCTGGTTTAATCTTGTACTCTAGAAAGAAGGCAGTATTGTTAAGTGTGTTTTACAGGAAATCAAACATATACAGGTTCAAAAATGCTCAAATTCAATTCATTTAAACTACATTTGGCATGATTATGTCTTGATTATGTAGCTGCAAGCGTAGCCCTACTTTAATGATGTTTGTTTAATTATTTCATGTTAAGTTGAACAGATTTTCCAATAACCCTTAAAAAAATTGTCTTCAGTAAGTTAAATAAAAATTTGATTGTGAAATAAATGTTATTATAAATGTAAATATTCATTTTCAAAGAAATTGTTTTATTAGTAAAAGACAACTAAGCTAAACTGCCATGTGGTCAGGATGTTAACATATGGTAGTTTGTTGTTTTTTGTTTATATTCAGAGGAATTATGGTCTGATGAGAGCGTGTTTACAGAGCCATTGTATCTTATATTTGCACATCAATAAATCTATTGTGAACTATGATTTGAAGTCAGACAGTTAATCAGCCAGTCTAAAGAATATGGAGGAGATTCCAGGAGACAGGCAGTTATATAGGAGAGCTGGACAGGGCCATAGAAGGTCCTTAACCCATCAGCAGGACCAGTATCTGCTCTTTTGTGTAGCAGAAACAGGATGAGCACTCCCAGAGCTACAAAATGACCTCCAGCAGGCCACTGGCATTTGGTCAGAGACCAAACACTTAGAAGCAGACATCATGAGAGTGGCCTACGAACTCAACATCCTCTAGTGGGCCCTGTGCTCACTGCCACTGTGGAGTCTGATTGGGATTTGCCACAGAATACCAGAATTAGCCGGTCCACCACTGGTGCCCTGTGCTTTTCACAGATCAGAGTCGGTTCACCCTGAGCACATGACAGACAAAGAGTCTGGAGAAGCTGTGGAGATCATTATGCTGCCTGTAACGTCGTTCAGCATGACCAGTTTGGTGGTGGGTCAGTGATGGTCTGGTGAGGCATATCCATGGAGGAACGCACAGGCTAGGAAGCGACAGCCTGACTACCATTAGAGACTGGGATAAAATCCTTAGACCCATTGTCAAACCCTATGCTGGTGTAGTGGATCCTACTGTAGGTTCCTCCTGGTGCACGACAATACCTCATGTGGCAAAAGTATGCAGGCAGTTCCAGATCTGGGAGGAGATCCCCCAGGACACCATCTGCTGTCTCATTAGGAGTATTCCCCGACCTTGTGAGGCATGCATACAAGCTACCACGAGTCAGTAGTTAAAAATTCTAATGCACAAATATTACCATTTTATTGCTAGCAGGTTATCATATTGTTGCCAAAATATTGCTATACTACTAATTGGTTTTGCCTCAGAAGCATATATTTGTTTCCACATTATCACCCCCAGTTTCTGGCCTGTTATTATGCAATTACATACATTTAAATGCAATATTAGTCAGGAATAACCATACAAGATAATTACTTAGATATTATTTGGAACAGAAAGTGCTACTGATAGTTCTTTTTGGCCTGGCACTTCTTCGTGTTCCACTTGTCCTGTTTTCTCAATTTTTATAAGGACACACAATGCCGAGATATGCAAAGGTCGACTGACATAAAATGCTATTTTATGTCAGTCAAACTGTTATCTTTCTCATTTTTCATAGATTCAGCAAAAGAAATGGGAACGAGGACTGAGGCGACTTTCCAAAGAAAAACTTTTAAAGACCTTTTTAAGAAGATCTCGTTCCTTGGAAGCAAAATATAAAGAAATGAGGGGTGGCTCAAGACTTAGATCATATTGAACACAGGAAATACCTTTATGTTGAATGCACATTTAACAGCATTGTTTTGGCTGTAGAATCAATGTGTAACAAAAATAATTCAATTCAACTTTATTTGTATAGCGCCAATTCACAACAAACAGTCGCCTCAAGGCGCTTTGTATTGTAAGGTA